>JAAVTS010002700.1:0-26302 GCA_022845575.1 Baylisascaris ailuri
TAGTATATCGTTACTAGTGTGTATTCTGAAAGGTATGCTCTCCAGATCAGTGTTATATTTAGGAAGTGGACATGTTAACAGATCAAAAATAGTAGAAACACCATGAAATTTGTTTTCTTGCGAATAGAGTTCTATGGTCGTAAATGCTGACGCAATAGCAGGTGGCAACAACAAATGTTCTCAGAGAATGGCTTAAGAAATGTGAATCGTTCCCTCGTCACAACTGTTCTGTTTTTCTTTATTATGTTTTTCTTTATCCCTAAAATCTCGTTCATAGACAACTCTTTTTTTCAGATTTTTTAGCTGTTGCAAGTTTTGATGGAACTTAAAAGCAACTTGAATGAATGTTTTCTCGTTGATGTTATTGAATATTGTCTTTGATGTTTTTTCCTCTCTCATTCTAATTTTTTTTTTTCGTTGATATATCGTTTTAGCAGAGTGAAGCGATGTAATGGCGCCACCAATGATTGAAACAGTTGTTGTTATAAGCACCAAGATATAACGTTGTTGAAGGTATTGAGTGATCGATTCGATACACACAAATCACATCTCATCGATTGAAACAAACGAGTTTGTGCTCAAAAAAATCTGCATTTCTTCCTGATTGTTTTATTTTCTTGTAGAAGCTTGTTTGGTTAAAATATATGAAATTTGCAGTTCATTGAATTCATTGAGTGGTGGAATGCGTTCAGCAAAAGTAGCCGATGGTTCGTGCACATCTCTACCGTCGCTTAATAGCGCTTATAGCCGTAAGTTTCATTCGAATAATGGAACAGTTGCTATAAGAGTTGAATTACTAGCTAGCTTATCGACTTAGGTAGTTGTGGTTTTTTCTTGAATAAGGTGCTGCTTCAAATACTTAAGATACTACAATCTTCTATTATGGTAGCCAACGTTCGCTTTAGCCGCGCAAGAAAATTTGCAATAACGTAATATCATATGAAAGCATAATATTGGCTCATTAAAGCATTTGATTCAACCAGTTTGCGTAGTTTATATTTGAAATTTGGGAAGCTCGAAATCGTCAGTAAAGTCGCCATCTCACTCGCCTTATTTTCAAACTTTTAGCTTCTTCAAAAACTTCTGTATAATGTTTTTATTAATTTATTTTTTTATTTTTGGGATTTCTAATATATTCATCAGTAACCTGTTAGCCATATTGATTTTTTGCTGGTCGTCGGCATTTTCGTTTCACTTTTCACTCTTCAAAAAAAATTTCCCCAATAAAATCCGATACCTTCATTTCACTTAGTACCAATTCTTTGATTTCCAGATGAAGCCAAGTGTTGTTTCGCTTTTCAATTCCGGTTTATTTTCTTTTAATGGCCTACTTAGGTAATAGTTGTCCAGAAGTTTGACTGTAGGAAGTGGCTAACGAAATGACGTCGTATATTCGATTTTTAAATTCTATAATATTTATGAGTTTTTATGGATTTCGAAAATCAAGCACTAAATTTATTGCTTTTAGGATCATGAATGCGTTGTTTAGTTATTCGTAAATGTAGTAATTGTTGAGATTGTTTCATGTTCGATATTGTTTTTAATGATGTGATATATGATTTTTAAAGTTTTTCTCAAATTTCTTCGAAAAAACTTCAAAATTCTCGATGATTTTTTTATAGGGAAACATTTCTTTTGTATAGAAAAAATATATATGTTGATACTTTCAAAAGTGAATTTTTTCTTGCAGAAAAATCTGAGGAAGAAAAGCAACGAGATCTCGAATTATATAGAGAATTAAAACGAAGGAAAAACGAACTTGAAGAGAAACTATTGGCAAAATTAGAAGAACTTCGAGAAGTATGCATCAAAGAGGCGGTAAAATATTCTCTTTTTCATTGTTGCCGTTTTTATTTATTCAAATTTTCGATCTACGCATTTTTCATCACAGTGTAGAGCATCTCAGTTTACCCTCTTATCTATTGCAATTGTACAGTACCCTAAAGTCTAAGGGAAATATTTTGAATGTATATGCAATAATTTCAGAAAAACCTTTGAGTCTAAAATAATTTTTAATTCTTTATTTCTGCATGTGCATTTAATATAAAAGATATCGGGTATTAGTTTTTCTTTCAATTCTAAATCTCTTGGAAAGCTATATTAATTTTAAAAATATGGCGCATTGATTATGTTGCTACCCTTCTTATTGGTGATTTACCGATAGATAACGCATACATATAAAAAATCCGTATCGCTTTATTACTGCTGATGTATTTCATGTGTGTATATAAGTGATAATTGATTATCTTTAGAAAAGATTTTCACAAAGACCTTTTCGATGCATAGTAAGGTTCAGAATTATTAATGGGTAAGTTGTAGTTCTAGATTTGAAAGCTGGCTAATTTTGCAGTTCTTATTTAGCACTTTCTGCTTAGCACAGTGATTTATTGCAATAGAAATGAACGCTCACCTTCAAACATTCATATGCAATTCGAGTTGTATTGCCACATATTTGCCAGCATTGAATACTTATTATAGTGCACGCTGCATCTGTTATTCGTCGTTGAAAACTCGATTGTTGATTTCCAAAAGAGTTGTATTTTTATAACATGATATCACGCTAAAGAAAATCAAAGAATCTCCCTGTTCCGGAGTCAGACGTTTATATTAGCTTCCAAATAATTTCTTTATACTTCAATGTGCATGTTTTCGTTGTTCCAAGCATATAAGTTGTTTGTTTGTAGATTCAGAGAAGTTTGGTACCACTTAATGATTTAGCGTGACGAGATGATTTCCCAAAGTTGCATATTATTTCAATCTGTATTGTTCCTTAAGGAAATAACTGGTGAGATGCCAAAGGAGATCTACAAAACGCTAATGCCAGGTGAACCTGAGCCGAAGGTGAAGCGACGTATTGGAACGGCGTTCTGTTTGAGTGAAGATGTCTTCAAAAAGCCCTTAGATAATGTCAGCCATCTTCTTATGTTTTTGCATTTTTATGTTTATTTTTATGCATATTTTAAAATTTTAGATTCCAAGCCAGGACGATTGCAAATTCAAATATCAATAGGAATATTTGGAAAAAGTCATTTGCATTGATCTTTTATCGTTCGAATTTCCGTTTATTTTTGGAGAATTTTGCCTGAGGGGTTTATTCCATATTGTTTTAATTTCTTTTTTTGCCAGTACTACGCATCGTAGCACGTTAATTCTGATTTCATTGTGCAGTTGATGCAGAGATCTCAAAAAACTTCGCGTATGATTCCTTCCTTCTCATTTGTATATGGCGTTGAGATTGAGTAACGAAACTCTTTTAAAAGGGCATCTCTGAACTGCGATTGACTCATCAAAAACATTTGCATTAGAATATGGGCATTTAAGAAAATTTTCGAATGAATGAGGCTAGTAAGCATGCAGATTTCTTTGATTGCTAATTGAGAAACAACCAATTGTATAAGTTCTGCTTAACTGTGCAGTTTTGCTGACAGACGTCAATAGACGGCTGTCAGCAACCTCTGTAACAATTTGCTGGCGTTCACGTTTCCAAACATTTGTCCTTCTGTCCAGTTACGCCGCTTATTTGTGTTCTAATTGGCATTCAACCAAATGATTTTTTCCGGCTTGTCGACCAAAATTTCTATGCTTACCTATGTGTGAAGTTTACACATTTGTCAATATCCAGACCTTACGTAGTCATAAAATTGTACAATTTTCCTTGTATTTTCATGTTTTATCTAATATTTATGGCCGTTTATGGCCGACATTTTGAATTTCGGCCATTAATGATCCCACACTCATAAGTTTGCAACATTGATGTTGCATATTATTTTCAGGATGATAGATTAACAAAGCTGGAAACCGATGTGGAACTTCATCGAAAAATAGTAGCGGCAGCTGAACGATTAGCAAAAGATAAATCGATGAATAAATCGGTGCGAAGAAAACGACAGAAAGATTTGATTGCAGCGACACGAAAATTACGAGGACTTGAAATGGGTTTGAATCAACTTCGGCTATCGGCGAGTAAACCCGATGTCAGTACTACTGGTAATTCCACTAATAATACAAAAGGTAAGTCGTTTATTGTTAGTTGTTTGTTCAAAAGTCCCTATTTGTCTTGCCAATTAATCATTGATACTTGATGTGGAATTGTCTCATCAGTACAATCTAGTTATGTTATATTCATAGGTGGCAAAAGTTTTTTTCTGCTCTTGTCGTTACATTTTTTTTATTTCACAAATTTCGTATGCAGCATCTTTCGGAAGAAGTTTGAAAATTGGTTTTTTGCATAAGAATAATGGAAGTATTACGCTTCTTCGATGGAAGCAATTATTTTTTTCATTGGCGGATATCAATACGGCAATATGCAACAAAACTTCACCAAATTAGATGCGAAAACATTCATGTTTATGTCTTTTCCGTCAATTTTTTAAAGAATTTTCTAGGGGCAACCAGTTCCTCCGTTATTGACACTACTGAAAGCGGGCGGTATTGGTTTTAGTACGCTGAATTATAGGAAATAATATGATTTGTTTGCGGGTTTGTCACATGTTGCTAATTGATGGGAAAGAGAAGAAAAATAGCTATGCCAAATTTTATTTCGTTGAAGATGCGCATTTAGGAAGTGCGAAAACATACTGAACTAGAAATTTTTTGGGCGATTTACCTATGTACCGAAAAAGAGGTTATGGTGGTGCCAAGGCCAATTAAACAAAGTGTTTCAATCCTTGTCTAAGGGCGAGGGTGGAGAGGAGAGAGCAAGAAACGGGGCGGTCGAATCACACCCCGGACAAGAAACCGTTGACCATAGGTTATCAACCGATGGAAATTTTCGAAGTAGTTGCCATCACTTATACTCGAATATAACACTGTTTCACTCTTATAGTTTACTGCTAGTATCACTTCGTTTTATCATCATAGTTGATGAATTATAAAATCATCTTGCGTGCTTTATTTGTTTTTCTATCATTGCAGCAGCATGGCCGAACTACAACTGCCATGCGACGACGCCAGGTATGAGTCGAACAGGGGGTTCTTTAGTAGCAAAATCATGTCCAACGACACCACGAGGCTCGGTTCCGGATTTGTCGGCCACCGACAACGAGAAGAGTGAAACGGAGGAGGATGATGACAGAACACCTCGAAGGTCAGTTCGATGAGTCGATTTGAATTTGGGTCGTTTGGCTGCCACATTTGGTCGTTTCATTTGAGGCCGGTTGAATTGTGGTGTATCGCTTGAATTTGATTGTTTTAAAACATCATTGAGGAAGTAGGCAAGAAGAGGGGAACATCGTTGAAATGTGCAAGTTGTATTAATAGCTTCTGGGCTTGCAACATTCCACTATTTGTTCTTTAAAGCTTTAGACGCATAGTCAGCCGCATGAGCCTTGCTTAGAAGATTTTTTGTTTTGCAACATTTACTGAAGAAATGCTTCAAAAACGATATCTCATTGAATCTCACCTAGATTTATGGAGCAAATATCGGCGCGTGAATACCTGTTATGTTGTGGCAATGCAGATTTCTCTTCCCTTTCTTTCACCTTTTTTTTTGAAAGGCCATTTTCTCTAAGATGTTGATTTCTTGATAAACGACGAGCTGAATACCCAGTTGTGAACATCCTCCACTATCTACGAAGAAAAATGTTCGCAACATCCACCGTTTCAATGCTTTATTCTAAACTTGAAGTATTACAACTTGCAGTAGATGCTCACAAGGGATGACCGCATGTTCGTCGCAAAGTTCGATGACACCACGAGCGAGTAGCAGCTATACGTGCTCGATGTCAGGTGCTAGTGGACTTCCACCAACGCCGAATCGAAGGCCCACATTGCCGATGACAAAACTGGTTGCGACGATGCAAATGCAGCAAAGTGGCAATATACGAATACCGACCGATGATGACCTCGATAATCCGCTTGAAGTGGATCTTAAACCGAGATCTATCAGTGAAAGTGCGTCGCATTTGCCAATGTGAGTTTTTCCGCCAACGGTGCATTTGTTCAATACTTTTTATCCTCAATGTTTTTTTTCTCTCCATTTTATATTTCCACTGGCATCTCCATGCCATATTTAGAGTGGTATTTTTACTGGCCGAAAATTAAGGCCACAATTTCTAAAAGTTTCGCATCCATACCTTTCCACACAATATATTTTATGTATTTGTTGGAAGTAGTTTCTATAAAGTGCGTAAGTTGAAGCATTTATTTACACACACTTAAAATTGATTTGATCACATATATTTTGGCTTTTACGCATATATGGGTATTAAGTAGGATATGACGAATATAGAATCGAAGTCAATCTTTTTGCTTTATGCCTTTCAATCGAGTTGAATATTTGCGAGCACATAGAAACTTAATCCAATTTTCAGATACGATAACGTGGGATATAAATCGTGTGCGTCATATAAGAGCAGTTATCGTGAGACGAATTTTCCTACGCTGAACGTATGTGTTTCCTGTGTGCTGATTATTGCATGATATGAATCATTTTAAAAGTGAATAGTAGATGATGTTAGGGACAAGTTGCTTTATAGAACAATTTTTTCATTAGATTTTATTCGGTTTTATGCGATCGTCAAGAACTTTCACAATCACAATATTGCTCCACTCAATCACCATTGCTCTGAAAATTGAAAATTACATAAATAGCGCTTTTTAAATGAAATCGAAAATCGCAATAACCGCTTTAATAATCGATCGATAAGTGCTGCTTCAAAACACATGATTTACACAATTTGAATGTGTGTTTATTTCATTAAATTTTATAAGTGTAATGAGTTAAATAGATAGCAGATTTACACAAATTGGTACTCTTATATAAATAGGCGTATAGATATTCGATCGCACATTTTGCAAGAAAAAAACTCGCATCAAAATGTATTTCATTTCTTGCGAGACTACAAGTTTTTTTTTTCCTTTCTATCAAATTTTACTGATAGTTGTTAAAGGAATGAGAGAAGACTATGACTTTCGCATTTTTCTTTTCTCATTCTTGAAATCATTAGATCTAACAATGTCGCTGCGATTGATGTTGTTCATTTCGAGTAGAAAACTCGATGTCGCAATAGAATTTATAAAATTTGACCTTTTAATAGTCAACTATCATTGCACAATTAATTTATAGTTCAATGATGTAATAATGGTTATTGGCGTCATATTGTAATCAAATCTAAAAGAATGATAAAAAATAAAGATAAACTATGTTTGAGTACACAATGAATACAGTTAGTGTGAAATTGAGTCAGATGGTATTTTATGTTTGAAATTCAATACGTTCAAGAAATAAACAAACTGTAAACCTATTGCACCTTATTTTTGCATACAAATAGAACGCGTTTTAGAAATGTTTCATTATTGATCTATTAGACTTTTTCCTAACTAAACGGATGATAGGTTGTTTTCTATTGTTGTGATTGAGGTAGATCCACATATATCTTTACAGCTGTTGAGAAATTTGTTTTAAGGATATGGGTAGTTTAAAGTCGAGAGTACCTCGTGCAAATTCTGAGCATACTCTACCACATCCCGAGAGGGAAACTTCAATTTCATCAGCAATATGCATGGATACACGTCAACATGAGATTGGCACGTATAATGCTTTTCAACAGACATCCTCTTGGAATGGTGGTACATGTTTTAAGCAGGTTCGTTCCGTTTTTTTAATGTATCGCAACGTTTCACAAGAATAGAGCGAAGCTTTTTTTAAATGATTAGCACGGCTAATTTTTATATGTGCAGGAAGTGATACCGCTAATCGTTTTTCTCGACATACAAATATTCCTCTAAAATGGACCGGTACCAAGCTCAGTTAATGTGAATGATTATAATAACTAGTATTGCTGTGTACGTGATAATAGCCATTCCTTTGCTTTGTTATATGAGGCAAGTTGTCAGTAGATGAAGTTATGATGCTGTATTGTCGATTTTGATTGAAACGCTTTTTTCGATTTCACAGTTTTATAAGATGTGATTGGTGTTTCATTTGTAATAATAGGTCGGTGATTATCAATTTATAAAGTATGGCAGTTTTTAGGGGTTGGATCGAGATTGCAATAGTGTGTCTGAAAGCAAGAGTGGACCAGTAACGCGAATGTGGAATGAGGCCAGTGAGAATTGTCCACGAGGAATCCCTCTTGGTCAGAGCAGAAGTTCTTCGAGATGCACGACCAGTGGCATAGGTTCAAATAGACGTCTAGCGGTACCTATATCTCATTCATATACGGGAGGTATTGATACCGCTAGTCTGGATAGGAGAGCCATCAGAAACAGGTACGCACAAAAGTTGCACTCGCTTTATTCGTTTCAAATAGAAGCAGAGGACTCAGAGGGGTTGGGTATGGTTTATTGGTGTTTCTGTAATTTGGTTTTTAATTACTCTCTGCGATTGCTTCATGCTGTAGATCACTCGAAGAACACGGTAGTTTATCTGTTCTTTAACTCTTCTACTCCTCCACCATTTCGTTTCGTATACTGCAGGAACACTTGCGGCTTCGACTACGACTTTTTTTCGTAAGATCCTTGAGAAGCAATATTAAACTGTAAAAATAACAAGTGTATTATTTTAGACAGAACTCTTATGGTTCGTTGATGAAATTCGGTTGCACTATGGAAGATGGTTATGATGGGCAAGCTGGTAGTCTTCAGCGTGAGTCTTCACCTAATAGCACAACTGGATCACAGCTTATTTCACGTATTTCACCGATGAGTGCTCCACGTGTTACTACGACATTTCCTGTGGCACATGGAGTAGGCTTTGCCAGCATTGAAACGAGGTATCTTTTTATTTTGATGTTGTGCGTTTCGTTCAAATCAATTTTTACAAACTATGATATAAACCGTTAAGTACACAACAATTTTTCCTCAAGGATTTCGTAGTTTTCGAGCGAATGTTGAAATATGCAAGTATTTGGATTTTGAAGCCAAGAGTCTTGAATCATTTAATGATAATCTATCACTGAATAGCAGTCGGGACACTTCTGGCAATGATCTATAGCATTCTTGTTTGGCATTTTATTGTTTAGTCATTTTCCATGACCCATCCTCTTTTAATTTTTATATCTAAATGAAAGTTGAACAACTTAAACGAGACGCTTTCTAAATTGAAGTGCTTTTAATTTTGTCGAAATTGCTTTGCGTCATTGAAATAGGCATGTAATCACGTGTTAATGTCTTTTTTGGGGTATTATTGCACTGTTTTGAAAACTGTTCAGAATTTATTTATTACTTGATGTTTTTTAAAGGCGAGATTTTTTTTTTGCGCTTTGAGTTTGTGATACTCGACAGGGAATTCTCTCGTCCCATTTGTGATCCATCGCAGAGGCATATATTGCTGCTATATTCGACGATTATGCTCCTTAGTTAGCAATTTGTTGCTATAGTTTTGCGGCTAAAATTGGTTCCTAGGGGAGGATTTTCTTTTGTTACGATAAAATAGCTCAAATGATATGGTGAATTTAAAATGAGAACTGTTTCAGTAAACCTTTCGAAAGCGTTGATGTGCAACGATATCAGCAACGTTCTCCACTTATCTCACATAACGGTACGAGTATGATCACATCGAAAAGAGTCATAAATTCTTCGCCAAATCATCGTCCTCCTCCTCCTTCGTATACGAGTGCATTACGAGCGACTGCCAGTGGTATGGTATTAGGCAATGGAAGTCCATTAGCAAAAGTAACTCCAGCTAATACGGATCCCCATATGGAAGCGTTACTCGATTTTTATAAGGATGCGGCTAATCGCAAAGGCAAAACGGCCACTATTGTTTAGGTGGGTGTTATTTCTGCTTTTATTGTTCTGTAATTATACGTTGCTTATCACAGGAAAGGGAGAGAAATCATTTATGTAGAATATATGCCTCTAAATTAGAGGGGGGAAGGGAACATTGGACCATAGTTTTGGAACTATAGTCATCAGTCCATTTTTTTTTTAGGAATGGGAAGGAATTTCATATGTTCCAATGTTATGAGAGGAAATTGTTGTGATTGATATGTTGATGGTTAGATTGCGTGGAGGCGTTGCAAATTTATCCATCATATATGCTAGGTGGTTGCCACTAATCTTAATGCTTTAGTGTTGTGAGATATTTAACACCTGTTCGAAGATCTTTAGCGCTTCACATCGATGCTAACCGTTGATCATATATAAGGGGAAATTGAGTTGTTTATTAGGAGACGAAGAAATGAATAACTTTTTCTAAACTTGTTGTTCTTTTCTAATTTTTTTTAAATGAAACCATTTATCTTCATAAAATATTCAGTCATTATTTTTTCCCATTCCTACCTTGTTGGAAAATTTCCCCTAAGAAATCTGCAAATTTTCAAGCAAATGTTTTGATTTTCCTCTTCGATTTTCGTGTAGTTTCCAAGAGAATTTCTAAAGTTCTAACGCTCATACATAAGATTTTGATGCAAATAAATACAAATGCAAATAATTGCTGGAACTTTGAACGAAATCATCACAACAAAAACACTAATACTTTTCAATTATTTGTGACTAAAACAATTAATCATCTTTTTGAATTTGTTGTGATATCGAGTCATCCAGTGGAAATTGCTACTGCTGCAAATGTTCGATAATGATTCGTATTAATTTCTGTTAGTGTTATTCATTTCCGTTCTTGGGCTTCAAGTAGTCGTCATTAAAGGAGGTACTTGCTTGCAGTAGAAGTGAAACCAGTTCCTAATGCAATCTCCATCGATATCCACTGATAAGGCATGACTGGCATGTCCATATCAGTAGCGTTGTTATGGAGACTTGATAAGATGTTCTTATCATAGCTTGTCGAGGAGGGAGAAAAGTGCGGGGAATGGAGGGGATCGAGTCATTCAGTCGTTGAAGGAGGTCTGGATTGGATGGAAATATAGGTGTTAAAAAATTTGTCCTTTGAAACGAGTGTTTTCAGAATATTTCCGATCATACTTATAGGAGCAAAATTTAATAAAAAATAATGTGCTAATGATATATGCACAAAACTTTATTGTCGCACCAAGTGGAGATTATGAAAATTTTACGCCTATTTTCTGGAGCGCAAATATTATAATACGCTAATAGGTATATATTCACTCATCAATTTCATTTGGCTTTATTATTTTATCATTTAATGTGTTATGTGCCTATAAAAGTTGTTCACGTTGTAACTATATGTGGCTATTGAAAATTGCTTTGTTATTATAATAGAATTTAATGCGTAGTTTTTGGTGTGCTAAGTTTTTTTCTTTTTGTTTGTTCTGTTTTGTATATTCGACTGGCGGATTATTTACATTTCGAAAGCTTATAATATTTGCATAACGTTAAAGGTAAGTTGTTCGAGCTATACGCATTGATAAAAGCTCATTGATGCTCGCCGTTCGAATTGTTTTGCTTCATATAAAGCAACCTAAACTTATTGAGATAATATTTCACCTCCTAATAATTGTGTTATAAGATTGTGTTATCGTAACACAATCTTTTATTAAATTCGGCACTTCAGGTAGAATGATAGGATGGCTAAATGCCACAATTGCCATGAAATCAAAAGAATTTGCCAGGAAGTCAGAAGCACATCATGACGCTATAGTTTCACCGACAACTAACGCTTCTCAAGGAATTTACCACTTTTTTTTGTTAATGAATACTCATTAACATCCGCATTTGCTATGCGACGGGAATTAAATGTAACTATAAGCTGATGGAGCACACTGTTGCGTCCCTAAAGTATTTGAGCATGCAAGGTGAATGCGATCGATTCTCTCTATTCCCATTTACGGCTATTCGTTTGGTGCCGAACTGATAACAGATAAGCACATAACGAGTATGCAGATAATGACGTTTACGACAGGTAAATATTAGTGATAAGCAGTACAAAGCAATATGAAAGCAATATAACTGTACTCTTTCAAATATACAACAACCTGTCGGAACTATGGCAACAAACAATTTCACTGCTTTTTTGCACATTCATTCATCTATCGTTGAAGTATAACAATAAAATCAGTACAAAAATAAAAATAACAGCCATTTAGCAACCATTATATTATATAACACCACAGAATTCTCATTGCGTTCAATATTTAGTACGCTTTACAATGACTTCTTATTTACTTTACGTATGGCTTAACAAAAAGTAAGATTGAGCAAAGTCATCACATGAATGGTTCTTCACAATTACTACATCAGGTAGCCTAGCTAAGATTGGATAGGCGAATTTGGGATACTCATGCCCATAGAGAAACAGTTTTGCACCTCATTCATCTTTTCGTTTCTTCGCAATTTTCTTTGATCGGTAAAGGGCATATGCATTTGAAGATTAGATTACGAGAAATTTAATCGATAAGCACATCTCGGATACAAAAAATTAAGAAACCATTGTTAAGCGTCAAAAAATATCGTAAAAAATTAACTCGAACATACTCATATTCCTGAGTATACAACACAATAAAAGAAACAAAAAATAAAAAATCTTTAAAATAAAATCGCAAACTTCACAATCACATACATTCTAAAATCACATCGGCTCATAAACACAAATAAAAAGCACAAAACTATCCACCACTGGTCGGAACATACTCATCATCGTTCTACTATACAATTAATTATTCTATAACATGAGACAAGTAATCGCAGAGTAGTAGTTTTACTTTCATTCCACTCATATATTTCAGTGATGGGAAATAGTTGAGTCAATCCAAATGGCTAAGTGATATATTCGAATTTCTTAGTTAAATGTATTTATCGTTTATTTTTAGTAACAATGCGAAAAATATTCATTGAATGTAGACTTTTTCACTGAAATTTGAATACGTTTTTTCGAATGATATTCTACTACGCTTCATTAGACAATAATCGGCAGTAAAATTTGTGACTAATGAAGGAAATATTCACTTTTTGAGCATTAATATAGTAATGACGATAAGCCTCGAACTTACTATTCGACTATGTCGTAATAGTTGGAAGAAATGAGTCATCTCAGACATCAGCCTCTCGACTAGGTGGCATCGGTACACTGCTAATACTACTATTGAGCGTATCGTTAACTGAGGCAGTACCTCCTAAATGTGCCGGTGGTATATAATTCGTCTTTCGAAGCAGAGATTCTGCAAATATAATTGATCAAAATGGTTTTAACCAAAGATATCGCATGCTTGTGTTTCTAAATATTTTCGAACAATGAGGAAAACTAGCTAAAGATAAACAACGATTAATTCACTAGGGATTTATGTTTCGATTAATCTATTTTGTTGCTTTTACGGCATTTTATCAAAAAGAATTTCGTATTATAACTGATAATTAATTACTCCTTGGTACGATTTTAGTATTTTATGAATAGGGAACTATTTTTATTCACTATGAATTCTAAGTGATAAATGGGAGGGGGGGGAGGGAAATTTCCTTTTTATGAGATCATAATAACTGTCAAGTCGAACAGTAAAAGTGTGTGATGTAATATTTGAACTCTTCAATAAACGAATAAAACTTACTCCCTGGCACAGCATCCAAATTAGGCATGCTACGCGGATGTACTGGTGGAGGTTGCTGTTGGAATGAATCGTTTGATGGCGCTGGTGATTGTGCCGTATATGTCGCCTGAAATCATATAATGATAAGCTGTTTTATTTACAACTTAATTATAATTAAGTGGTCATGACATAGAGAGTTGTTTCATAGTGAGCACAATTAGGTGCATAATAATCGCTAGTTTTTGTCCAGCCTCCTGCATGGCGATCTTTGACAGCCATCCAATCCATGAGCTGAGCTTTGATCTTTCATTATTCTATGGCAATTTTCTTCGTGCCACCATTGATAAAACTGATGAAAATTTGTATATTTATACGATTTTTCACTCGCTGCATTAATTCATCGGCTTATTAAACTGTTAATATCTGCTTCATTTATTCTATTGTGACTTCCGAAAATATTTTAGAGCATTTTGGTCGATTACCTCATACTGATGATTGAATATTCTATATGAATTGATTGTCGAATTAAGAGCGACTAAATTAACCTGTAAAAGTGGTCTATTTGCATTTCCTTCTGCTCTAAGTGATGAATGATAATTGTGTCCAGGTGCTCCTTCGTCATCTTTCATTGATCGCTTCACTCTAAACAGTTTTTTTTTTAAGAAACTTTCTTAGAAACACGAAATCACCGTTTGTTTTAAGCAAACCTTGTGAATGAATGTCCCTTCATATCGCTTCAAATTCCGCTTAGGAGGGGAAGTTGTAAGGTTTTGTGAAGGATAGGAATTAGGCTCGTCTCCTGCCCATCGAGTGCTGACAAGTCGATTTACCATTGTTCCGCTTAAGAGGAGGGTCTGGACTTTCATATCCTTGCTCCGATAAGGGTGTCAAGTGGAGTGAGTTGGTCGAACGAAATCAAAAAATACCGTTGGAGCCCATTTACAATCGACCGCATACTAATCACTACGAAACCATGCATGTTTAAACAAATACATTAAATTTTTTGCTTCCTATTACTTAAAACAAGTTTCTAAAAGAATTACAAAATAATCTCTAATGTTGCTTAGAAGATATTTCCGTAAAGAGAAGATATGAAAAAAGCATTCAATGCTAATAAAAGCACTTACGTTCAATGATTTCTACTAAACACTTTACAATCCTTCTCGAGAATATTTTTGCTTAGTAGAATTGTATTGATAAATGCAATATTTTCAGGATATATAGGAAACGTTGTTTCTTCCCTTCTTTGTTCCACAAATAATATTCATTTAGCCATGGCATTAGTCGCCCTATTGCACAATTTAGTGGATTCGATAGCTTCACGACTTAAAAAAAATTATTAAGAATATTTGCTCGGTTGATAAAACATTAAGACGACTTACAATATGCATGAATAGATTGTCACAAGCATAAGTAGTACAAATAGCGTTCCGGCGATTACTGCAAGCACGATGGTCGCAGTTTTGAATCCAGGTGGTACCACTTGCTGTAATTATCCACTTTATCTTAGTATCAACGACAGATGTCGTCAACAATTTCCACTCATCTTTAAAAACAATACGTGCGTAATCGCTTCTCCATCTATAATCACCATAAAACTAAAGAATGGTATTAACTGCAATTGCCTATAGGTTTTTATGAAGTAGATTCTAGGCAAGCAATAAAACAAGCACTAGAAACGAATGGAATTTTCGGAAATTTTGTGCGGGAAATAATTTTAAAATACGAAAATTTCAAGTATTTCCGGTGCATTTTCTAAACAAAGCAATTGTTTCAAAACACGTATGACAATCTATTGCAACGTTTAAGCAATTCGAAAAGTAAGCAGAAATTTCCGCTAAAAAAATTCGTCGCAGAGAAACTTAAAGATAGACTGCTTAGAGAAATCACATCTTCAAGCATTTTCAATATAAAAACCACATTAAAAATCTTCAAATAAGACGAAGGAAAATCCATTGCAATATTCTTATTAAGAAAGCTTCTAATATCTCATTAATTAAAAGGAAATTTTAGAACTAACAGCGGAAGATGGATTAAGAACGCCTCCATTCATATCACGACAATATGAATCCTCTGCAACACCCCATGGACATGCGTTGCAATTTTGCACCTGAGATAAATTATAAACTATTAATTGCATTGCAAAAATACATAAGCAATAAGTTACGAATTGCAATACACATGAAACTTAAAATGTTTCTTTAAAGAATAGTTCACTTTAAAAGACTTTTGTTGATTCAAAATTACTTATGCAGAAAAATTGGAATTATATTGCTTCATCAATCGAATAAAAACTTCTATTGCGTGGTTAGTTTATTTTCAGAGCAATAATACCACATGAGGCATTTAGAATATATAATAAACCAACGAACACATAAACCATTTAATACAATACCTTTCCATTTTTGAGACTCAACGTTTACTACTAATCGTTGTTTTTCTTCTTTATTTTGATCGAAGAAAAGTGATGTTTTTCTCTAATCTAACGAACACAATACCCTTTTTTTTGAACACTTGAAAATAGAACAAAAAAATAGGCCATTTATTTATTCTAATGTGCAAGAACTTTTGTTAGTTTCAATTTGTTCTATGTATTTCGTCTTTAGGTTTTCATTACCCCTGAGGAATGTTTATAGTGAGTTAGTGTTAACTTGCAAACGCCTAATAACGCTTCTCATAGATTTATACTTATACGAGAGAACGAGAAGAAAAAATTGGAAAACGTCTTTCTAGAAAACTAATTTACATATTACTGATAAATATTGCTTGAAGTTAGAGTAAGAAAAAAGTGTGAAAGTTTTACCTGATTATTGCCACCAGTATAGGTACAAGTATACAAGAATCCAGTATTGACGGAACGACAAATGGCTACAGCCGAATTCACCGACGATGTGTTGCATTGTAGATCACAATTCTGGCCAATAGCACTACCAGCGCATTGTACTGCATAGGACAAAGACAGTCTACAATACATTTTGTTTAATCATTTCATAGAGAAGTTATGCGAAGGTTTTTTCTTGAAATCGATAAAATTCCATTATCGCATAAAATTGCAACCAATTTCATAAGCATTACTAATAAGGTAGTAGAGGCACATAGTGTTTATTCCAGCTAGGCATGTATGCTGGATTTCCTTAGAGAATAAACGACGATTAATCTTCAATTTGCTTTGACTGTTATTTAAACACTAATCGACAACGACCATAAAGAGAAGCAAATGGAAAACCTCTGGAGCTTTCCTATATGCAAATTTCCAGTTTATGCAAATTTTATGAACTTACTGTGTTTGAAGAAGTTGTCCAGTTAATGTCACACTTTGCTCATTTGCACTAAGTTGCGCAATCGAAGGCAATACATTGGCAAGTGGTTGTACGAACGTATCAACATGTACGACAGTTTGCATTTGCGTTAGCTCACCATTTTGTGCATTGATTACAACGCCCATATGATGCACAAAGATATCAACTGCTGACTGCAATTAAAATTAAAAAGAGTACAGTTATATTTGCACTTCCTTTTAATCATAGAAAATGTCATTTTTAGTTAGCTAAATCTAGAAATTGATTCGCAATGAAAATTTATACTCGAAAACAATTCCGATTGTGTGAAATTGTGTTGGCAGTGGTGATTTGATGCAGTTGAGCGTGATAGCATGGTTACCACACAAGAATACTTGCAGCTCAGATCGTCTGCCAAATGACAAGAATGCTTAAACAACGATGAGTCTTCCAACTGCTCGAAAAGCTATGCTTACTTTTACTTTAATAAATAGTTTCAACTATACAGTATCCGAGGTAATTTTGCCTCCTTCTACTCTTTCAATTTCTTTTGCTCATTTTTGTGATGAAACTGTTTTAAAAGAAGGAATCCTTCAGCTAACCGGTTTCGCCTTTAATTGGAAAATATACGGTTGATTCCATTGATTGACTTGATTTTGTGTCATTCTCGATAAATCGAGTTGCCCCGATTCCGCAAGTGGTAAGAATCCTGTTGTCATATAACGAACAGAATCCCTGTAAATAGCGTATCGTTCATCCCTTATACTGTTTAGGACCATTTAGTGAGCATAACAGTAAATTAAATCAAAAGACCAAACAGCAAAAAACCTCCTAAATCATACTCTATCATTCAGTATGCACATCATGCTCCGTAATATCTCATAATTACTATGGCTTTTCACAAATGTCGATAACTTAAATTCGCAAACATCTCAAAAACTATACTATTGGTACTTTCAAAGACGACTTTGCTCGTTGCTTTAACGTTTCTTATCACTCAAAGTCTGTTGGAATTTGCCGACTCTCTTCACAAAAAACATGGTCTAATACTGCTGAGGCCTAAAAGTGTTGCCTCTATGGAGAGATAATCGTTTGTTTTACTGTCTCGGACACTGTCTCGATGTATTCCTTTTGACCGTTCGTTCTAAGAGGCGTAGCAAACTTTCTTATACGATAAGCAACTCAACTGTCCAAAGGGTTTGATTTAGGTCACAAGAGGCTTTTGGCACACTGGCAGATTGAGTCACCTAGCGCTAAGCCGCCTTATTAAGCATGACCCCTTAACGAACAAGCTTACCCTGGAGAAGAAACGATGATAGTAAATGACATATAGCATCTAGCTTCGGTTGTTCCAAGATAGGCACACTGGAATCCACTTGGGCAACTGCAAGTCATGCCCCCAGGCAATCTCAATCCTTGATTGATATAACTTTTGAGTTTCACCTCTACGTTCACTGCCGTCGAAGAATTCACCGTATTAACGTTTAAGTTCTGCAATTAATGATCTTCGATAATAGAGCATCTTTTGGTGCAACAGATGGTAAATATTCTGTTGAAATTGATTATTATATCAGGGGCATTTTGCACACTCTTCGAAAGAAACTCGACCGAAATAATAGCCTTCCCCTTTGAGTTTATATCAACTTTTTTCTTTGAAATTTATAACAAAATGCGCAAACAAATGCTACCCAACAATACTCATTTCTAATGCAGTTAATTAGACGATACAGCCATAAAGAGTTTTCACTCCATAGAACGCAGCATCAACGTACTGCTCAAGCGGAAGAGCTTTTTGCTCAAAAAGATACTTAGAGACGCATTTAGGAGCTAAGGGTGACCTATGAATTGCTATCCGCATCGTCTAAGAAGTTTCAATTTATAGCACATTGGTAATATCTTTCTGCAGAATTTTTCTTTTATTATTATGGGAAGTGGGATATCTTTGAAGATCAGATTTTTTTTTTTTTTTTTTTTTTTTAAGATGAAAGACGTAAAAAGAAATAAGCTACAAGCATATCCCGTCAATAACGCCAACCATCGCCACATGCTCTGATGGCATTATATTAATGAAGCCAAGTGGCGTTCTGACAATGGCTATTTCGACTTTTGACCTTTACTCTTACTGAGGATACATCACATCATTTGTTGGAGGGTCAAAATACCGCAATATATTTTTCAGTGATATGCCTTTCGTTTTAGACTATTGAGAGGGAAGTTTACTACTGATAAATGATAAGGTCAATTAATTTAATCAACGAAATAACTGACTGACCGATGCACGTCCTCCAAATGGTTGCAACATTTGCACATTTTTATAAATGCTATTGTAATCGTCGACCTGTAAATAAGAAATTCATTTTAAATCATTTCTTAATAGCGAATGAACATCATTATGCAATAGTAAGGAAAACTATTGCGTTCATCTGTGAACAGTGTATACAGAAGGAATGCTTTACATAACGATGATTTCTTTTCGTATTTTTTTATTGCTAATATCCTTATCACCTAGTATCGATTAATATTACTTTTTGTGTTATCATTGATGAATATTCCTTTCTTTGCTTCATAAGACTTAATGCTTCCTACTTTAGTAGAATTTTCAAACTACGGATATTTTCAAGTTATCAAGCGTAGTGCGACTACGAAGTTCCACCCACCAGCAAACTTCTCTTTATGGATCATAGAGTACACCTCGATTAGACTCTCGAGCGAACTGAAAGAGATATAAACTAGCTTTTGCTGCAATCGATATTCGCTAGTTCATCTTTCTCAACAATAGTCAACCAATGGTTTATTAGTTTCATGGTTTTTATGGCTTTTTAATTGACTATCAGAAGCAGTGATTGAAAATAAATCAATGAGAGTGTTGAAGAAAGAAATCGGAAGTGGATATTCCTAAATTAGGGATAAAACACGATAGCATTCCTTCTCAAAAGCTTAGCTTTTGAAGAGCGATAAAAAATTATTCACTCATCAAGCATAGAATGTTTTCTCCAACGAAATTAACGGTTGATCGGTTCCATATATTACTACGGAATATATGAGCACAACAACTATCGAACATGAACTATTACAAGAAGCGAAAGGCTCCATTTAGAAAATCCAACATCAATCAGCTCATTTCTTTGATCCGTCTTAGCTTAGTGGTGCCTATCCTATCGGTGAACATCATATAACGTCAAATCACCTTGTGCCCTAATTGAATTTATCCTATAACCTTAAACAGTAACCCTCTGTATTAGTGAAAAAACATCCTTCTTGCAAAGATCAGAAACTCCCCCTAATAAAAGCATTTTCATAATTGGGCATTAGGAGTTTAAACGCTCGTAGAACTTTTATATGGTGCTGTCAGTTTATTCAGATTCTCCTTTCCCGCATCGCTTGATTACCTATACCTAAAGGAATGCAAATATGTATAAGGATTTTCGGTCAACTCCATAGACAATAGTCGAAGACGTTTAGAGCTGATATTATAGTCAGATTAACTCCAACCTGTGAATCGTCGTAATCTGACTGCGATACAACAGCGCACCCAATAATAGAGGCAGTGAATAAAACCTTGGCTAGCAGCATTGTTTGATAGATCCTGAAATTAGATAATTCGGTTTTAGGCAATCGATATCATATACATAGATGAATCTTAGCGTGACCGGATAATGCTTCAACAGTGAAAAAAAGCAACACTTAAACAATGAGGCACACCAGTGGAAAATTGGCACACCTATTCACTTTATCACTGAAGACGGTTATTATCTAACAGAGCGTAATTATGCCGCTAGCTCAATAAAGAAAGCAATTTATATATAAAACATATTGTGAGTGTATAGTTAAACAGAATTGTTTTGTATAGCTAATATCATTTGATGAGGATGTTATTCTATGGGTCGGGCATTTAGACTTCGTGCTCCTTATGTCCGTTAAGGCAGATTCAGTTTTTGAAAACGCTAGAAACACCAACAAGTTTGGAAGAGTTGTGCTATCACTTTAGTACGGCTTGAATAAGAACCTGGAAAATTCATCTTTTTGGATAGTGAATGTAAGTATGGAGCTAAAGCATACACTGCTTGACTCTTGCCTTTCCCTTCCCCTTTCTCCCATAATGATTAATGAATATGACTTCCCTAGAAAAGGTAACCTCAATAGTGGATGCGAAATGCTAAGGAAGCGTAGCCCCAAACAAGAAGCAGCCATTTCGAATATACGGATATAAAATTGCACGAGTTAAAAAGTATTCGGACTGTTTATTATAACTACTTTCAAGTAATATCGCAACAAGAAAGACGTAAAAAGTTTAGCATTGAATACGCTTCTTTATGAATTTTTTCTTGTCGCATCATGCGAACTTCAGTCCATGTCAAAAATTCCATCGAATTTTTAGAAGCGTCTAGAAGCGTCTATGAGGCCACAAACTATGTTACACAACTTCTGAAGCTCGCTATGACAAATGCGTCTCCAATCCAACAGTGATTCCTTCTGCTTACCATAATATTCTCTAAGCATGAGCCTGGTACGAAAATTTCTATGCGCACAAACATCCGCATTGTGGAAAACTATATCTGCAACATACCTACACATAGTAAATTAGTAAAGCAACAGTTACACCATTTGATGCAACCTTCAACGAAAGAAAAGAATATCAAGCAAAAAAAAAAAAAAAAAGATTTATCTTGCTGCTGGGATTCGTATGGAAAATGCGCAGTGATATATTCCCCGCATTCAATGATCTATATTCAAATAAAACTTTTTTATACAATCCACTTTAACATTGATTTTCTTCTATTTCATATCTCATCGAATTCGTTGCTTAGCGCATAATATCATAGTATGAAAGATGACGATGAATAGCAAGAAAATGATAGAGGATTGCGGTTACCAAATAGATGACAAATGATTGAATGAATTTGAATGAAAACAATCGGGCAACAACGTTTGATGGAAAGATAGAATCTTAGATGGTAATGTATAGTACGCAAGACATCATTGGCGACAGTGATACAAGCGGTCACCAAATGGAAGGAAGAGGAGAAGCGTGTCGTTGGTAAAGGATTCAAAAATGCTAGCGTGCTCTAAATGGCTGCAATGTTGACAAAATGAATCAGCTCGTCCGTTTTGCGTATTCTGCCCACTTCAGTATCAAATGCCCACTCGAACACCCCACAGCTATCAAAAACTAAAAGAAGTGAAATGAGACTTACTTCCGTAAAGGAAGAACCTCAATAAAATTAACCCCTGATGAGGAAATGCCTCATACCTATACGTTCTCTACCTAAATTTTGATGAACAATTCAATATGAAGCCAGTACAACAACAAACTAATATCGCCTTTTGAATGGGTCCGAGTCCAACTATAAAAGACGGAAGACAAACGATGACATGCATATGAAGGTTGATCCAAGTCTTCAAATGTTTGTCATCGTAAATGCTTGCATAGCGGGTCGTTTGTTGATTGAATGACTCAGAGTGTAAGTATTGATCAATGAGTTGAAAAAGCATTTGCGCTTTCATTGTATAATTTAGAACGCAATAAATTTATAGAACATAGAGATGCACTGCAACGATGCTTCTCTAGAACTGAAGCTCGCTGCTTTAAAAAATTTTTTCCAATTTTTTGAATTTATTGAGAAGCAGTCGCACCCATCTTCTACACAACTGGTCGATTTAATTGAATGGCAAATCGCATTTGAAAGCAGTCTAAATGCTTTGATCAATCACTGATAAGCTATATCATATGTCATTAAAGCTTCCTGCTAATTGCAACGATATACTTACTGATGCATTTTATAAGATCTATGCCGTTTAGTTTGAATCATAACATCATTCTAATCAACGCATTGGTTTAGACTCACTAACGATTAACTTCACTAAGCCAACCTCAATCATCATTGTCTCATGTGATCTATTATAAATATCAGTGATCATTTCATCAATAAGAGCTAAAGCTTTAAAAAAACTCTTCGGAGCTAAAAAAACTTATACTTGAAAAACGCAAATTAAAGGAAATTTCAAATAAAAAGGCGGCATTTTGGAAATCCACTCAATATTTGTAGACATATCCGTTTTGTTAATAAGCGCTAACCATTGAGGACAACAAATCATCCAAAAACAAAAGCAATCTTCAAGACAGCTAGTGCATAAGTGCAACATGCTTTCGTAATCGATAAATAATTCTACCACTAGCAAATGATAAGCAAAATACCAACATTATTGCGCCCCTTGTTAATTGGTGGAAAACTCCCATCCACACTAGGAATCGATTAATTTTAATCTTTATTGAATCCTAGAAGGTAATTTGATTATGAGTTGAAAGACGATCTTGCATAGATCTGAACTGAAAAGAGTAATTAACAGAGACGGCAAACATCCTTCCCAAAAATTGCAATATGAATTTACAATGATCTTCGCCTAATCAGCAACCCGAACACCATCGATTTAATTCTAATGAGGGAATGATTTTCCCTTGCAGCCTTTCATAAATTTTGAACTTCATCTTTTTATAATCTACACTGTTGATTGTTCATCTAATATCTGAATTGTGAACAATCCGCAGTAATCTAGCTTATATCCGGGATGCATCAGTAATGGGCCCAACAAGCCTTCGTCAATGCGTCAACATGTTCTTTATTTGCTCTACAACTGTATCTCTACAACTGTATATTTACAAAAGCTCATTTCGACGACATCTTTGAACTACAATGCAAATATGTGATAAATGCAAATGAATTGCTTCTCTTGGATTATGTTGTTCACAAAAAAAAGGAAAAAGAGATTTTGCGAAGAAAGCGAAAAAAAAAAAAGTTGCCCCTAGCTCAACGAGTACGCCTAATATTATCCTGCTTCACGATCCAGATGTGAAAGTGAAATAGCGGAGCTTATTATGATATTATAGAGCACTCGCCCGGCAAGCGAGAGGTCGCGGGTTCGTCCCCGTCTGCGGACAAGTTTTCATTGGTCATCAAAAACACCCCATTATCATTCGCAGTCTGAGCTGGACTTCAGTTGGCTCATAACTCAAAAACATCAAACATATATATGATATCATATTTGTGGCCGCATGTTATCAACTGGAACATTTTATGTTGGAATAGTATTCTGGGTAGTAAGTCATGCAGGTGATAGTTCAAACTGCCAATACTATGATCCCAGTTTTTGAATGAAGCATCAAAATGTATGACTTGAAGAACATCATTGTCAACTGCTCATCGCCTATTAGCTTATAAAAAACACTACTAGGTCTAGTGAAGAACGACTTAACAACAATATTTTTGCATCACCTCTTGTCAAAAAAATATCAGCAAATATTCTCAGTTATTCGTATATATATTGCGAGTTAATGCTCTATCGCATATATAACAACGAAGGTAGCCTTGCTAACAAAGTGCTTAATGCTTTAATTAACAAATGGCTCATCTGATAATCAGGGAAAAGAAAATATATTAGAAAGGAGATAATTACTGAAGAATATCAGGAATTTTGCACTATCCACTACAGTGGCCATATTCTGGCCATTTTCTAAACGTCTAAATGTGCCCCCCCCCCCCCAATCCCAACAGCGAATCTCATTCCAGAATACGATATTAAATTTCTGGAAATTTTCAAGTAAACGGAAGTGAATGAATGTTTTAGTAACCTTTTGCTGACTTCAAAAAATGCCCACATAAACTTGAACGAGAAAATTTAAAAAAATTCAATGCGCTCTAAAATATACTGAAATCTCGAAAGAAGAACATAGTTGAAAAATGCTCTAAAAAACAACGCACAAAACCATGAATATCGAGCCGCGGTCACTTGAAAATTATTCGATATAAGCAATGAAGAAGCGTATCATGAATGAAAGCAGCGTCTTGCTTGTCGAGAATGCGATAGCAACATATGCTTAATAGCCCATATTAGAGAAGTGGTGCTGATTCATAAGATAAGCAACTCTATCAACACCTACGCAATGTATATCTTTGCTCTTTTCAAAATTTCAAAATTAACTCCACTCATCACTTCATCAGAACTTTCTCATTGAATAAAAAAGCTATTAAATCAATATGATCTATTAATGTTCTATAGCATAATTATCTATAAATAGCAAGCAAAAAATTAATAGTGACGTCACTCTAGCGTGGGTAGCATTTCACTAAAAAGTCCATGATCACATTTAAATTCATAATAACGCACTGATTATTCCAGATCAATTATCGAGAATCTGGAAATCAACTGCTGTATTTCGATGATTGATCTTTGTTTTCTATAGAGCCCAAACAAATATATGCTCAGTTACCGCAATCCGTTCTGCTAAAGAATCCTCGTCGTAAACAATGAAGAGTTCAACGGTTGCTTCAGAGTTATTGTTATTGTTAAGTTTGTTGCCACTTTCGTTTTCAGCATCAAAAATGCGTCAGATGAACATATATAAAACACAGCAATAAAACACAACAATATGAACATGAACGAACGTCAATTATGAACACTACGTAGAGGCCACTAGATGAAGATTTGATTATGTTGAGCAAATTCATCGGCGTAGCTCATTGATTCAAACCACCAGGAAACAAGTGAGCTTAAGCGAAAGTTTATAAAAATGCATGCAAGAATGGGGGGAATCCCCTTTGTGACTGGAAGACATAAGAAGTCCCAACGCCGCCGACATATGTTTTGCAATTATATTAGCAAAAATACTGACGATTCAACTTGGTAATACCCAATGGCGATATTGGATTTGCAAATACGTTTTGCGGAAACTCTTCTTGTCATTCGCAAGGTATTTGAGTTGAATCCATATTTTAGGCGCCACCCTCGGACATTCTGGCAACTGTTTAGCGTGAGTGAATTCCTTTCCCTTCTAAGAGTACTCCAGTATTGCTTACCGTAGGTAACACAATAGCTTCAATATGTTGCAATAGAAATTTGTAACCTACCTTCATTTGCAGCATTTTCTGCATTTGTTCTGTGCCAATCTTTAGTAAAAGACAATTGCCGTCGGGGTTTCGGATCGGAAACAGCGAAGATATTTATGGCACCTCCGTAACCCGATATCTATGAACACTCTCGTCCTCAACGTGCAATCAGCGCGAGGCATCCTTCCTCCAATACAACAAACGACTCGGAAATATTGAGGCACTAGATTAATAGGAATAAAGTGAAAAAGTGAATAAACATCTGAATCCTCAGCTAATGAGATGAACAAGTCATAAAATTTACATATAAGAATGCGAACAGTTATTTCGAAAGAACATATCTTTGAAAGGAAAAAGCCGATGATTCACTGATAGTGGAATGCCATGAATCATATCATTTAGATTTTATACGAGTAAATCAATATGAGTCAATATTTTTGGATGCGGAGATGATTTATCACGGGAATTATTCGACCAAATATTTGGTCAATTGTTACCTCAAAAGTGTCAATAAATTTGGCATCGTTATAGAATGAGTAAATCGCGTAAGCTTATTAGAAATATGGTTCTTTTTTTTGCATCCGAAGCAAATAGATTACTAAATTCTCAAGCAACAAACGCATGAAAACATCGACCCTTTTAGCCAACATTCTGCTCTTCGTATAGCACTTACACTTAATAATGTCGTCCATCTAATTTTATTTGTACATCTACTAATTCATTCAGTATTCATTTACTTATTCTATTCTATTTGTTTATTGAC
>JAAVTS010002701.1:0-11760 GCA_022845575.1 Baylisascaris ailuri
CAATCAACACTGCCGAATTTTAGTGCTTCAAAAGGCTGCTGGAATAACACACCTGCAACTGAGAAGACGGCTGGTAATTTCTGACTTTATACTATTTATTGTTCATTCAGTGCTGTCCTATATTTACGCGAAGCACTGTTCCCTTGCAAAGCTCATTGCACTCTTAATAACACCTTTTTACGAATGTGGACATTCCTATCTTCCCTTCCTCTCCCTCCACTCTCCGCCATTTTCCACCCACTCTTAATCCGAAAAATTTTACGGCTACTTTTTACGATAATATTTCCACCACATCTTTGAAGGAAAGTTTTTCATTCGTCATTTTTGGCTCGAAATTCAGCACTGCCAGGAAAAGGGACATAGGAGGGCAACAACCCTTCAAACAGAGGTGGGATGGGATAGGAGACTGCAAAAGATGAACGACAGCTCATTTACAGTATGAAGTTGCAACATGGATAATGAACAAAAGCACAATTCATTATTCCTCCTCCATTCTGCTGATGAAATATTAACTGCAGAATTATGAATACAAGGTGTAGTCTTTCTCAGCCATTTTATTACTTTCATCAACCCAAATAGAGTGACAATATGAAAAAAAAAGGAAACAATAAGAAAACAACGAATTCTTTTTCTAGAATAGCGAAGGAAAATAAGGAATTTCCATAAATAGGAAAATACCAGGTGGTTACACCAGGTGATTATTTTTATCCATTATTACCATTCAGTTCATTATCATATCATATCACTAGCAGTGCAATTGATATTGTTGATTCAATGGAATTGATGCGCAAAATAATCGGGAAGCATTCTAATGCGTTGCGCTTTCTCTAATTTTCGTATTGAAACTGTTTTTGCTTGAGGTGAATATTCCACCATATATTGCTCAAGCTCTTTAGCACCCTCGAGACGCCTTTTCACTTCATGAAGTACAGCCGAGAGGAAACTAATAGCCGTCGATTCACTTGATTGTTGAGTCTCTTTCAACATATTACTCGTTGGAAGACGAGTTATCTCGACAATAAAACCTATAAATTTATGAGGAAGTTTTAGAAAAAGATATGAACTTGAGAGTAGCGAACCTGGATGCTGATTTTTAACCGATCAGAAAGCGAAAAAAATTTACAACTCCAATTTGGAAACAACAAGAGCAGTTGTTTTCTAAAAAGTGGAAAACATACGAGTTGGAAGATGGCAACTGCCCAATTCTATGCTGTATAAATGATGTAATTAGGTTTTTTTATGATAAATAAATATGTCTGAAGTTAAGATTCAATACAAAATGGAATTGAATTAAGGAAATTCAGAGTTGAAGAAATATATAAACAAACCATCTTTATCAACGCGGCCAACAAGCGTACGTCCAAACCCGTTCAAATATGCTTTTACCCACCAATCCATTAATTGTGATGTTTCTAGTTCAACGCCCACCGGATTCACTTTCAATTGCACGAATCTGCCATCTAAAAAATTTTGTTTTGTTTTTTTTGTTTTTTTTCTTTTTTTTGCATGACAATCCTCTATAAATAAACGAAAAAGATAGGAGCAGCATTTTTTAATGGGAAATTGTCTTAGCATGTATATTCGTTAACTACACTTGAATGGAATCTGTTTTCCAATTCCCACTAAAGAAAATTTCAGGGGAATTTGCAGTTTATTTTTGTCACATGGGAGGGAAATTTCACGAAGAATCTGAAATGTTCACTCTATCCTCCCCAATTATTTTGCAAACGAGTCATTGATGAGCATCCAAAGCAAACCCTCTTTCTAAAGAATCCCTTCACAAATGTTCGATATAATAATTGAAAGAAAGCAAAAATACATGTCTTTATGACCTTTTAACAAGTCTGCAACAGTTCGGTAGTAACAAATATATGCTAAAACAAGAATCTTTTAAGAGGCAGATGATGCCAAAATGTTGAAAAATTTTTTCTGAACATATCTAGCGATTATAAGCACTTCGATGTGTAACTGATGTAAAAATTATATGCAAGGGAAAGCTCGAAACTGTAACCTGATCCTCTTTAATCAAACCCTCTCATCTCCTACCCATACCTCATGGGCAACTTTTACCTCCCCTCCCGATGTTGACCAACTAACCTATTTGTAATTTTCTTGGCTTATCTTAACCACATCTAGAGAAATATGGTGCAATTCAGTTGCTTATAATGAAGCACCCATTTTCAGCAAGTTCGCTACCACTAGGTTGACTGTCCAAACGAGGATTCAGATAGAAATATCACCTCCACTACCTAAATGAGCGAACAAAGTATAGATAAGTTCTTAAGTTCAATAAGTCCAACACAGTTCTTTAAGATCGCATAAGCATAAGACCGAAACCCCGCCCTCCCCTTCCCCTCCAATACAGTCCCCATCCTGCGAATTCAGCCCTCCTAATAAAGATGGGATTTTGCACAAGCATCATTTCTCAAGTTTAGTTCTCCAGTGCTAAAGTCAGTTCCCAATTTCAGAATAAACTTCTAAAATAAACTCTCATCAAACCCAACTTTCTTCGAAAGCAATCCTTCCTAAGTTCAATCTCTCTCTTAAACCGTTTCGTCCCTTCAGTAAGCCGAAATGTTGCAACTTTAAGAAGTGAAATTCCAGGTGATAATAATAAAATGCAATCACCTTCACCAATGCAATCGACGTCAGTACCATAGAGCAGTCCTAATCCATCAATACTTCTTTGCGTGATGATACACTGTTGTACCAGATTCCGCACCGAAGGAGATCCTTCCTAGAGCGTGCATGACTCTCACTTAAATACGAATATTCTACATAGCCTCTATCAAAATAACTAATGCCAAAATTATTGCATCGTAGTTAGAGCGGAAATAAATTTTTAAAACTTTTAACGCATAGAATAAGTGATAAAAATGTTAACAAAAAAGTATTTATTTCAATGAGGCATGAAGAAAAATGAAACACAAAAATAAAAATAAACTGAGAAATAAATGAAAAAAAAAAATGAAACATTGCAGTCAAAAAAACCAGTTTTGAAGAGATTATGATAAATTTGCTGCTAACGAAACTTTTTACTAGGACGGCGCATGTAATCGCTTCCGGAAATAACTTCTTTCGTCATTAGTAGAACATCTGCTCCTCATCCCTCAAAATCCCCTCAAATCCATGCCCCAGTGAAATTTCATCCTTTCCATTTTCCTCTTCCATAAAATAAAAAATAAAAAATAAAAATTCGATGTAAACTTCAACGTGCATAGGCACATCTTTATCGACCACCTCTATTCATTTTCTTTAAGGTTTTTGTAAAAAGAATACTACTTTCTCGTTATGCAATATAGATCTAAAAGCATCTGCTACAGTTTATATAATTAAAAAGAATGCACACCTGTATAATGGCTCTCTGATTTCCTTCTCGTAGAGGTGCATCACTGGTCACATACTGTTTGAATTTCATCACTAAACTTTTCATTAATGGCCCTTCACCAGTTGCATCGTCAATTACGTTTGTATCGTCGAAAAAGTGCACACCTCGCAATTTCACAACGGGAAAACTCCAAGCGATATTCTCGAAAAATGGAGTCGCCGCTATACGCCTCAATACTGTTTCCCAACAAACGAAATCAATACCTTGAGCTGCCTAAATATAAACCACTTAAGGTTACTAATGCTTTTTTTTCAGAACTTAATTATTATTTACTTCTTCATTTATTGCAACCTTTCGATGTTGGAAAACGCACAAAAATATGTGAGCATAAACAACAAGAAGCAGTAACATTCGCAAAGCTATGATTTATGCCTGTAGCTATAGCTCCCATATACACATCACTGTTTTTGACGCCATACTATTTTGGATCAGATGAGAATATTATCATTGAACACTTCCCATATTTGAACTTTTCACATTGGTTGGCGAGTAGTTTTCCCTTACAGCCTTTCAAACTTTCCAAAATTTTCCAATCTCGCCGAACTTCATCGTAGAAAGCTTTCCATTATGCAGAATTTAAAAAAAATTTTCTTTCCTTAAACTCAAGTATTCTAATTCTTCGTGGTGAAGAGCGCTAACAATGAACACATTGCTACCAGATTTATATATGTACATTCTGCGCTCTTCTCAAACTTATACAATAAGGATGATTATACAGATTGACCTTGCGACTAAAACAGTGATCAGGTAGGCCATATCCTCATAAAATAGGCAAAAGAAGTGGTAAAAATAAGCTGTAAGGAGGCTTATCCATCATGAACGCTGCTACATTGGTGCCTACATTGAATGATGATAATCTGTCAGAAGCTAGCATCAGCCCTTACACTAGTCAGTTTGGTTCTTGTTTTCTTGCATCCATCCTTACAAATGTCGTAGTCACCTAACTGTTTCAAATATACGACCAGGGCGTCTTCTACCTATATTGCCGAGGCAAACAGGCCGTAATAGCTCTTACATTGCAAGTAGGCACAAAGAAAAAGGGTCGTCAACTTTGGTCCCTATATGAACACCTTGACAACAACTAGACTTACGATAATAGCGCCACTCACGAACACCTCGAAGATGTGTGATGTTTCACTTACCAGTGTACTCCTAGATGCACTAGTGTGATATATCCATTGTAAGATGAAATCCAAATTTCTCTCGACAATCGGGACTTGAGGTACACCACCACTGACCTGATTGGTGTCGTAGCTGTGACTTGTTGCACCCACAATCCACTCATCCAAATACCTAATTAACCAATGAAAGCACAATTAAATAGAAACTTTTCAGCTTCCTCTCATATTGAGGATAGTTGCAATAATTGGCTGAGCAAATTGAATCAGCTCAAATGTATAGATTTCCATATGCAATGACCAGATGCTTTAATATATGACCGCTTAGAATCTAACTTCAATAAAGCAGTAGTATGGAAGGTGAATCTGAAATGTAACATCTTTTCGATGATTATCCTAAACGTCTCCGAATTTTTTTTTCGTTTTCAACTTTTTCCAAATCAAAAACGTTCCCCCCTTCCCCTACGACTTCGAACAACGGAGTAGATCGTTTTGTGTGATCGATAAAATTGGGCCAGCAATATGTTCCATGAAATTGGAGTAATAATCAATCACTGAACAACATTATATGAACGATTCTCAAGAAAAAAAATGTAGTGAAATAAACCAAAAGTAGGAATAAAAACTGTAAAGGAAAGATTTACACATAAGCGATCTAGTCGCCTAATAAATGATATCCGCCTTGACCATCTTGTTCCAAATGTTTTATAGAAAGACCAGCATTTTTTAGTTGAACAAGAAAATTCACGACGGGAATTTCACAATTAACAAAAATAATGGAAAACTGAAAAATGGAATAAAGCATAAATCAAAGAAATATACATAAACAGGGCGTTTGGAAATGATTAGCGGATCTATCGAGAGGCAAAATGAATTGCATCAGTAACACTGCGCATTTATTGACAGCTGTTTTCTAGGTGAATCTTGAATGTTTCGAAGGTATTGACCACAACGTTTTACTTGATGACTGGCTTTAAAAAACTGAAAATCTGGAAAAAAATGGATGAAAATGGAATAGAATTTTAAAAATTGGTAAAGAATTTGGCAAAATTTAAGACGTACATCCAAAAGCAGTCTTTGAGCGATGGAAAAAAAAAATAGGCCAAATTACTGGAGTCCAATTATTCATACAAAAGAATTTGAGAAACTGCAACTTCGAAAAAAAATTCTATAATAATAATGATATCAAAGAGAGGAGGCCTTAATGGAATGGAATGAAGTGCAATAACGATATTTCGAGTTCGTATGGTGCAAAAATGATAACCGTATCCTGAAGAAAATAATGTATAAATGTACGAAAAATAAAAATATTAAATGGACAGGTGTTGGATACCTTAAATGCCCACAAATTATTTAATACCACTAAAGAAAATTTTACCTTTTACTACGACCACATTCAGCATTTCCGAAACAGAATATGAAAAAATTTGCTAGAGATGGAAAAAATCCGCCTTATCAACCCATCAAAACTCTTACAGAGCCATCCCTTGAGTGGCAATTTGCCTTACCAATAAAAAAACATCGAGAATAAATGATGAAAAACAATAACAATAATAATTTGACCTCAATGCATTTAAGCCAAGATGGATGGTGGATCGATTAGTTTGAGCGAATTGTCCAATGGTGATTGCTTCGGATACATCCATCGCGTTCGTGTCGTCGCCTTTAGAGGGTTGCTCAAAGGTGAGCAACGATTGAATCACTTCCATCGTTTCGGCGAAATTTCCTCTCACGTCCTCACCAATCGACAAATGTCTTCACTATTTCCCGCACGTTTTTCTATCTTTATGACGACAACGCTTCAATATGCTCTTTTCGTCATTGAAAAATCACACTAAAATTTGCATAAAATTTTAATGCCTATATGTGTGTACTACTTTTTTTATTTTGAAAAAAAAATCATACGAGGCATCGTAGCTTTGCATTAAGGAAGTGGACACACTAATACGCTTCGATCAAATATACACAATCAATATATACATTCACCTCACATATCGTTAATAGATCACATGAGAATGACCGCTGAATTATGAATACGTTCACCCCTTATCTCCCCCTTCCCTCTTAATTAGTGAATACAATAAAATTGGGTTAAACCTGTATCCCTTCATGTTTGAAGAGATATCGGTTGTAAGATAAATTATTCAGAGAAAATATGACAGCATACGACATGAAAAAATGAACAGATCAGCTACGGTTAGATCAACAATATGGCATTAAAAGTTTATCGAAGAGTGGATATTCCATTGGCTGTATCGCGTTTATCGGTCACTTCACAATCATAACAAAAATTTGATCAATGAGCCAATTACTTGCCTTATCAATTCATGGCTCTTGCAAGAACTTTTCTATTTTCAACAGTTTCCATTTTTCTTTATTATTCGCTTTGATTATTTTACTGACAGTCGGCTGAAAAGACTATGCTACTAAGGTTAAGCGCAAAACCTTAAAACTTCGTCTTACCGAAGCGATATTTCATTTTATTACACACGAACAGCTGGGATGCTAGATGCATATACAAGTTTTTGTTTTACGACGGTTCGCTTTGCAGCCTGTAACAATTCATGCAACTTTTTTGAGTCAGCTGCTTTCATCTCGAAATTGTGCTCTTTGTGCTCAATTCGAGCATCGACCGCACACTACGCGCATATGATATCTCTAACATTGTTAAACAAAACTTCATGAATTTTTTTTGTGACAAAGTTGCCTGTATGAGTGCTAAACTTTAACTGTATGAACGTAAAACTTTACCTGTATGAGTGTTAAACTATTTTTTAAATGTTATTCCCTATTACATAAACTATCATACCGTGTTTATACAATAATATATCAAATTCGACTAACTGCTGTATGGGGCTATCTGAAGCATTTCATTGCTTCGTCCGTGTTTTAGTGACTATGCAATTTTTGTATGACAGATGTATAGTACTGAAAGTAATATTCAGCTTCTGAAAGTGCCACATGTGGCCTCTGCAATGATCATATTTGCAGTTGGGTGTGGAAAGTTTTATTGAGTCCCATATGCTAGTGAATGAGGATTTGTGAAAAAGTTGGAGCAGCAAATGATTCGATTTAATTGGTGGGGATTCCATAAAACTTAAGGATCGCTTTATCATTGTTGGACATAATTTATAATTAGAATAAAGAAACTAAGGTTTATTAGCTATAGACAATCAATGTGTTTGATGTTAGCTCATCTATAGCTCGCATCTAGGTTTATTTTTCCATTCTGCTACTAAAAAATCAATCAATATCAAACACTTTCGTTATCAACGAATACATCGCTAGTCGGTTTCAGCGGAAAACACGCACATACGATGCGTCGAGGTCACTCAAGTGAAAGCGCATCGCTTTAACATCACAACATAAGTCGTACTGTAGAGGTTCATTAATAGTAGGTAAGACAATTAGCAACAGGTAAGGCGGGAATATCGGTAAACTTTCATAACTGACAGGCGTAGAAACCTACGAATTCAGCCTAACACACGGCTATGATGAAATGATTCACTGTTGTACGCCCACAATGACTGTGGTAAAAAAGCAAGTGCAAACGATACACCCAACCACAATAATGTGACGAAATTTCTGCAAGGACATCAAATCATAACGTGTTCCCCTTCGGAAAAGGACACCGTTCGGAAATTTGCGAAGAGCAAATCAACCTACGAAAAAAATATCCTCAACGGTCGTTATAGGGTTCAACCGGAACACTTTGACTTTGAGTCAACTTTCCGGACCAGTTTTGCGCCATAGTTTTTTATACGATTCTAAACGATCAAATTGTCTAGTCTTTGTTTGTCGTAATTGTCGACATCTCTGATAAGAAAAAAGAGCATCAGGAAAATACTGAGTTGAATATATTAAAGCCCTTCAGAAAACATAAAATTAAAAAAGGCAAATTTTCGCACACAATATAGAGTGCATTATTTACTGCCTATCATCTCCTTTATGTAGAGTGCGCACTATTTACCATCTTTCGATTATTCACTTATTCATAGCTGAAGTGTCAACTTGACTGCTCAATAAATTCAATGCGAGACAACGAAACTTGCTCGATGGGCTGTTATTTCTTATATTTATTTAAGAATAAATCCTTTTCAGTAACGTATAGAATATGCAGGCTAATTGTGAAAAAAAGTACTATCACAAATGCAATAGGCTTCCACTTCCATATCCTCATAAACTATCGGAAAATATTTCGTATTTACTGGATTCTGAAAGACCTCTGCAACTTATGGGTCAAATCTCATGAATAACCAACCTACTGTCTGCAGACAAGTGGGAATGCAATACTGCTAAACTTTACAGATTGTTAAAAACGTTGGCTTCAAGAATATTTGCAAGCAACATTCTTCACACCTGTTGCGTGCCGAGCAAGATAGTAAGGTATGAATGTGGAAAGTCTATCAGAAAATCTTGTGGGAAAAAAGCTCCTCTACCTTATTATTGTGAGATATGGAAAAGAGTTGAGCTCTTATGTTACGAAGTCAACGGCAAGAGCGGAATTGCACAATTACTCCTAAAGGTTAAAGACATTTGAAGTACTAAGTCGAATCTTCTAAGGAATCTACCTTCCATCTTCGACATACATAACACAAACAGATCTATTTCCTAAGTAAACACGATGAGCAACGATTTCAAAGCGATGATCGTTCGGCAGTTTTGGGAAACGCGTTTATTTTTTTTTTCCACCTTTAAAAACCATTTTTAAAACGTTCCTGATCTAACATGTAGTGCTGATTTATGTTTGACGTCCTGATTCACTCGTCTTCGTCACGTGAATCAGCAACAATCCACAAAATTTCCATTCATCAGCTTAGCCGAGAATTTCTTTCTAGAAATTGTAAAAAAAATTTTTTTGAATTTTTCCTAAAATATTGCAGGAAAATTTCACCATTTGAATAATATTATATTGAGCACAAATTTCTGTTTAGAAATTTTTATGATATTTTATCAAAAAATTTCCAATTAACAAAACAAATTCGAATTGCCATTATACGACATTTTCGAACACAAATCGATTATTTACACTGCGAGCACGATCAATGGAAAATGTTTACTTAACAAATGCGGGAAGCAAACCTCCATATAATTGAGCTTTTTTCGCAATATTCAATATTACTCAAAATGAACAATATAATAATTTAAGCATCGAGCAGAGAAATGATTGTAAAAATAACTTGTATTAGTGGGAATATTCATCGAAATATTGCCCTCTATTTCATCTCGTTGAGAATTTTTATGAAATATTTCGAAATTTTTCCATTTCTGGTCAGAAAAAAAACGAAAACAGATTTCATATGCGAGAAATGTGAACGTAGAAAATGCGATTTTTTATCGGTTTAATTTTGTGAAGTTTATACATGAATAAGTTGACAAAAAATTGAACGATCAAGGAAATTTAACAACTATAAATTCTTCGATGATACCATTCAGAATTTTACGACGATCACCTTCCCTTATAGAATGTTTCCTTTCAAAAAATGCGAAAAAAAATTTTAATTCCCGCTGTGAAAATGTGATCGCATGAATGCTTCAAGAACAATGCCATAAAAAATAGCACTAATTAAAGGTCAGACGTTGCTCTTTAAGGTAAGACCAGCAATGTGACATTTCGGGTTGCAGAACATATTCACAGTATTTTCTTTTTGATTTATTAAATCCCGAACATATAAGCTTCCAAAATATTCTCTGCTGAAACCGCGCTTAACGTTTACGACCTTACTTGAACAAATCATCTTCCAATGTGGAGAGAATTCACTGTTGAATCCAGAATGGTCAACCATCTGATAAAATTTACTATTCAAACCAGAATAATCACTCGTCCGATAAAATTTACTATTCAATCCAGGATGGTCACTCGTCCGATAAAATTTCCCATTCAATCCAGAATGGTCACTCGTCTGATAAAATTTACTATTCAATCCAGAATGGTCACTTATCTGATAGAACTTACTGCTCAATCTAAAAAAAGCAACAAACAAATCAAAATGTAGGTGAAACGTATAGTCACCAATCGAGGTTCGTCGGGTACTGACCAGTAAGACACGCCATACAATGTCCAATTTCCCAGTTCGAGTGGCGTTTAATACCAGCAACAACAGCTCGCTGCAATCCTTCAACGCTAAGATAGCGCACCGAATCGGCGCCAAACTCTTCGCTGATCTCATCGATTGATCGATTTGCGGCGATCAGCTCTTTAGTCGATGGAATATTGATACCCATGAAGCATGGATATTTAACTGGTGGAGATGCAATCCGTAGATGTACCTATACGATAGTTGTGAGTTGCCTTACACAATAATAAAAATTTTTCATAAAATATTTGCTTTTTCCCTGGTTTATTTTATTAGCAATCATTAATGGAATATTTTAATTATCAAATTGAGGAAACAAAATTTAATTGTGAAAGAAATGTCGATTATTTATAGTCACCTAAGATAAATACAACAGATAAACAGTATTATCAATAAGTAGTAAAAGTAGTGATGTAACTAAACATATAAATGATCTGCACAAGAAATATTAACATTAAAATTGACATAATTTTCAACAACAAAAAAAGCACTACGAAGACTGTGTAGCCCTTTATCGTGACTGCCGTTCAATCTTCGAAATCCTTTTTGAAGAGACTTAAGGAGCTGCTTGAACGAAAAAATTTTTTCGAGCATTCTTATGCCAGACACTCTGTTGTTTTTTCTTCGGGTCATTCTCTTTGTTACGTGTGATCTTTTTTTTTTTTTACTTCTTACAGCTCTCAACAAAAATAACGTTTGAATAAAAAAATCCCATAGAGAGGAATCTTTTTCACACTTCAAAAAAAACTCTTTTTCAGCTACAAGAGAAAAGAGAAAAGAATATCAAGGTATGACAGCCTAGATATTATATTAAAAGTGGGAGGTTATATATAATTACGGCAATAGGAAATGAAATTATTTAACGCAGCTAAATTTTAGAGAATTTTCTAATGAAAAATCTTCAATTATATACCTCTTTAGCGCCATGCTCTTTCAATAGTCTTACAATAATACCCATTGTATTGCCTCGAACAATTGAATCATCGATTAGCACAATTCGTTTATCGAAAACATTATGTGCTATAACGCCGAATTTCTTTGCCACTGATTTTTGTCTTAGTTCGGTGTTCGGCTGAATAAACGATCGGCCAACATAACTATTCCGATGTAGCACTTGTTCATATCTTATACCACTCTGTAATATTCATATATAAAAATAAATAAACAAATAAATAAA
>JAAVTS010002701.1:12589-26294 GCA_022845575.1 Baylisascaris ailuri
TATAGGAAAAATTATAGAACCACCTAATTTGATGCCAGCTTACCACATTGTTGCCATTCAAAGTAAGTAATCTAAAATTAGGGTCACGCTTGTTTATAAAAATATGAAATAATTATATATTATATACCGATCAAGGAAAATTACCTATTGAGGAAATTTTGAACTATACATGAAAATATTCATAGCTACAACGATCTATATCAGCACCATTGAATAGTGAAGGTCACAAGAGAAATAATAGCTCTGTAAATCCGAAGGCATTGAGATTTGTCCCCTTCCAAATGTGTAATTGTTGAAGTATGAAAAAAGATTAATGACAGACGTTTGTCAGGCAAGCCAAGTTATGACGAGTTTTTCTTCACGAACCTTTTCAGCGAAACCGATGCTTGCAGCGGTAGCTGAATCAGGAACAGTGCTAACAATATCGGCGTCAATACTCGACTCTTCAGCTAGAATTCTTCCACATTCCTCCCTTACCGATTGAACTTGTTGACCTGAAGAGCTTCTTCGATTGGATGATATTGATAGGTCATTTGTGAAGATCGGATGAAACACTCATCCAGAAAATTTTAAACAGAGGCACAAATAATTACTTGTTTTGTACCTACGATCCCACGGTCCTTCTAGAGAGGCGATACGTTTAATTAAGAGCTTCTTTTTCGCTCATTTCAAGAGTTTTGAAACAACGCGATCAAACCGGCATCTAATAAATCTTCTTATGAAACCGGAATGCAACAACGCAATCAAACCAGAATATAATAGGAACAGCTGTTAGGAAGTAATAAAATTTTCCGACTTTGAATAAGCTTGCTAGTTTACCTTCAAAGAATGAATCACAGCGAGCAAAGTACACATACTCGAAAATACAGAACGCCGGTGACGCGGGCTCCATCTGTAAACAAAGCGTACCTTTAATTAACTATTAAAAATTAAATAGCTTAATTAAATAAAATATATAGGTTAAGAAATTGCGAACAATATTTATTTGACATAAATCACTGAAATATTTTCAAAAATCGTTTTGATAATATATATAACTATAAATCTTCTAAACAATAAATATTACCATAGATGTCGTAATGAATGTGAAATAAGATTGAACCTGCCTGACATACAGAGCGAATTCCACTTTGGGTAATTTCGATTATTTCACCTGGTTTAACTTCACATTTCAGCACTGCTTTTGATGGTAAAGCGCATGACTCTGATGCAGCCATATATGCATATGGTCGTCCTGGTACACCTGAATTTTTAATTTCGACAAGAAAGTTTTTTTTAGGATTTCCATAAAAAGATTCTTAGATAATTTTGTTAGTTGATATTAAAGATTGTCGGGAAATTTTCGAAATCTTTTGGTAATTATCTAGTGCGAATTTGATCTCTCATCTAATTCAATATGATTTCATCGTTTCTAAGGCTGCCCTACTGGAAAAATTACCTATCTCATCGAAGATTAAATAACATTGAATGCCATTCGATACGGTACTATCCTCATAAAACAGCTTGTCTAGTTTTAATGTTATGTAGCATGATTCTCCACAAGAATGGGCATTATTTCACTGGAAAATATTGCAATGGAAAGCAATTCTCCTTACGAGGATCATGTTGTGTTGGCGAGTAAAGTGTTCCAACACATAGTGGACGATTCCCATATGGATCACGAAGTGCATATATTCGATCATAAGTCATTACAAGTAAAGAATATGACATCCTTAAGGATGACATTGTTACAGCGAGTTCCTGCAATAAAATTTCTGTGTGAGTATTCGTTGTGCCTAATTGAGAAAATTGTTACCCATAAACATAGAAAGTAAATCAGAAATTCCAACTTTGGTGAATGCACTCGGCTCTTTTTTAGACTTTTTGAAGGTGCAAAACATCATAGATTGTTGCTGAGGGAGTTGCATAGTTTATGAGTTCTGAAAATCGCAGGCATCAGAGCGAGAAGGATGAGCGAAAAACAGACAGGGGAGTTGGGAAGGGGACTGGGGATGATAATTTGTGGAAATCAATTTTTCAATTCTGCGATCTTTCTGAGCCAGGAATATTCACTTTTAGATTCGTATTTCATCAAATCCACCCGGGTTTCTTACCTTGCAGATATCGCCAAAAGAGGATTCATTAATACGACACTTCAAATTGATAGCTACTGATTTTGATATTATTTGTGCAATCAGCTCACTATCCGTATCTGTTGAAAGACCAACACCTGCATTCAAAACCTGCAATATCATTTTAAGTTCGTATATATACATATTGATAGATATCCATACCACTACGAAAAAAAACTGATAAGGAATAAAATTTTTAGAGTGAAATAGAAAAATGAAAAAAATCTTGGAAGCATTTTTCGATGATAATGTTGGAGAGGAAAACAAGTTTTTTCCTTATTGGAATTAAAATATAGCTCTTAGAATTCAACTTCTATTGAGCTGAAAAGTGACTACTGAAAAGTGACTATGTTTCGATGTTAGTAATGATGCATGCGGTAAGCGAATTAAATGTTGAATTGCCATATATAGGAACTAATCAATACTACTCCAGCTTCAACTCCAATTACACTAATTAAATAAGTCGACTTGCCCAATTAAAAGATTTGAGTTGACTAGCGCAACTAAAAGATTAAATACCTCCTTGATCGTCCAACTATCATTCGAATTATTAGCATGAGAACCAATAAATAACAAATAAAATAATGCAAAAAAAAAAAAAAATTCACCTGCTTCCTTCTTTGTTTAGCGTCAACAAGTTCACCGTTATGTGCAATTGCGATGAGGCCAATTGCGGTATGAACAACAAATGGTTGCACACAGTTGATTGCACCCTTCATACCGGCGGTTGAGTAACGGTTATGCCCGAGTACAGCGATTGACTCTTCAATGCGGATAACGTGAGTGAAAATAGAACAATGAAATCTACCACGATGGATCAACTAGCTTTTTAGAAGTTCTAAGCAGCGGAAAGATACACCATTTCAGCTGTTGATTCCTCTCTTATCTTTATCTGAAGTCATTGTATCCTAGAATGTTACCTTCTGAAATTTGTAAGTATACTATTACCTTATATGATTGTTCTCAAAACCGGCAGTAATGCCACTACCAACAGAACGGTCAGTGGGCCCACTATCGAAAAAACGCAAGGTCGTAGGTTCGAGTTTTACTCGTAAATATACTTGCTAATCGCCCTCAAAATTTACTTCTTCTTAGCTTATGAACAAAATCATTTCAAAATTGAAAGGCAACCCTCTTCGTCCTTTTTTATGCTCTTAGCTGAGTGGGAAAAGTTTTGATCAATTGATTTTGCTTCTAAAGAGAATAGAATAGCCAAATAGAATACCTAGTGACAATGAAGCCACTATAAATCATTAGAAAATTTTCTCAATCAATCAACAATTTCAATAAGATTTTATTCAAATTTTTACGGCTTTAGAAAGAAAAAACCTCCGTTAAAAGAAGAGAATTGAAAATTACCAGCGAATTTACTCAACGATTCATCAGTATAACAATCTCTGACTAGGCCACATCCTTTTGCAATCTCGAAGTGATTTCTGCGGATTCCACTTGTTCCAACCAAACCCGAACTTTCGGTTCCTCTAAAAATATTCGAAAATTTATAATTCGCGTTTTCTTTAATTGCTTCAGATTTATTATAACATAATTAAGCCAATTATTTCACCTGAAAAATTCTTTCCACATATTCTACGCTCTCTATGCAAATAATTTCTATACCTTTGAAATCGACATTATTATTTACTTTACTCTTTCAGACGTGATAAACGGTAATTAAGTGGAAAATCAACCTATGTTGTAATGAGGTAAGAGCATCAACGGCAATCGTTGCAAGACCTCCTGGAGCAGTTCCTTCTGCCAATATTAAACCCAAAATACCACACATCCTGTTGCCACAAACTGTTGCCAACTTGTCAGCTTTATTAGCGAAAGGTTATGTGGCTGGAATAATGAGGATATTGTATTATGGATCGCTGAAAAAAAAAAAAAAAAAACTATGTTCTCTTCACTCAGCTCGATAAACATGCCAATACTCATTAATCCAATAAAATGCTCAAAGAGATGATACTATGAGAGGGATTATGACAACCATAGTCGTCACTTTTAGGCATTATAACTTATATAGTCGTCACTTTTACGAACAAATTTCCTCTTCTTTCTTCCAAAATGAATAAATAAATAAATAAATAAATAAATAAATAAATAAATAAATAAATAAATAAATAAATAAATAAATAAACAAATAAATAAATAATTAAATAAACAAATAAATAAATAAATAAATAAAAGCTAGGGTAGTTAGCTCTGTGTTCATGGATGGTGTGGTCGATTTATGGAGTTATATAAAACGGTGACATTCTCAAATAGACATGCCAAAAATAATATTTAAAAGTACAGCGTGGCACTTAGCGAATAAATGGATGAACAGATCGGTTATTTTTATTTGTTGACCGCATCAACGATCTGCAACTCAATCACCGGAAATAAAAATGAGTGAAAAGGAGCGCCACAAGATTGGCACGATATGTGCTTTTTAGGTTTTGCTCATATCATCAATCATTTTCATGAGTTATCAATAAATAATTAAAAGTGTAGGATATAGTTATATTTCAGTTGATTGGAAGTCTTGCTGCAAATGTTTTTTTTTCATCCTTTAACGTCTCGCAATTTCTTTCGAAGCTGACGAATCGTAGTAAAAGAAAAGAATATGTTGGCCAAGTTTTGCAACATCAGCAGTCCTTGAACTGAAACTATTAGACAGACACACACATATGTTTGTATAGATACGATGTCACTCTATGAAGTTTTGCAAATACATAATGCATATATGCAAAACTACATAAAAATTAAAAATATATTTATAGATAACTGCAATATAGAATTTTAAAAAATGTTATTTTTTCTTATTACAGCATGTTAAAAATGCTTTCGGAAATATGCACTATAAGGAGTCCCTCCATTATGAACGCTACCAATGATTAGATAAGAGATGAACGTATCACAAAAGCGGTTCGCTTATCGTTACGCCTTTAAAATCAATTCAACTCGGAAGGTAAACTTTCAAAGAAAACCATTCCTAGGCAATCTCAACAGTGAAACGCATCACTGGAAAACACATTTTCGCCAAGAATGCAACACTGCGTTTTGTGAGAGTTACCGTGAAACTATGAAAATATGTAAAGGTGTCATATAATTCCATACATTTCAAGAGAAGCATAATACCAAGATGATATGCGATGGGAAATTCAGCGAGAAAAGGGTAGGGGAGGGGTGGGAGAGAGAGATTCAGCTCAGAAAGATCTATATTATCGATAAGAGTACTTATTATAAAGGCGGTATTTTCGACGCTTTAAGGTATTTTTTCGATCACATATACAATGACTTATTATTCGCTTAGATAATAAGTTCTTTACACTGAAGAAAGATCGACAAACATCTCAAAGATCACAATTTTATGTTATCATTCTCGATGCATAATGACGTTTGGTGAGTATTTAAGTGTTGGTTGACTTATTGATCGATGAAGTGTAACAATCGAATTAACACAGCACATTTTTTAAGATAAAACAAATATTTTTTTTTCATTTACCAATCATATTTGCAGCATTAATGCTCACATCTGCATAGGTAATGAGTAATCAACATGCAAATGCAATAATAAACATCGAAAATATATTTTCCTATGAAAAAAAATTTACGAAATTAGAAGAAAAGTATGGAATTATATGCAAATGAAATATTAGCGCAAAGTGTTCTAATGAGATAATTCAATTTTATTAACTATACTAATATTTCATATCAGTATGTTACAGTACTTAAAATTATTTAGATACGATAGTTGTCGAATTATTCATACTGTAATATATCTTCATTATGATAAAAATAAGCTGGTTAGTTGGTAAAATACTGGAATAGTATCAAAAAAATATAGAATATTTTCAATGACATCATAATTGCATATGAAAATTTTTTGATTATTGACAAGTGAAATTGAATTTTTAAAATTTTGAAAATTGGTATTATTTATTTTGAAATATTATAAAAAGATTTGAATCGATAAGAATTTCGGCTCATTTGACCTGTCCGTAATCGATCAGAGGTGGTAATGAAATTATTCAAGAAGGTAGTAATAGGTATGCGAAATTGTTCATTGCCATTGACCTAAGAATCGCGACATATAATTTTTAGCTTCAAATTTTACCTAGCTATTCGACTGAACAAGTTTTCAAAAGAAATGACGTGAACGAATGGCTCCCTCATGACATTTTCATTGAATAAAAATTCACTCATAAAGCCGTTTGAAATATTTGCATACGTGAAAATACTGTTTTAATTTACAGGTTAATTAACATATATGGAATCATTTCATATACTTTACGAACATTACAAGCATTACAAGTACACATATGCCGTATATAGGTGCTCAATTAGCAGTTTTTTCGCAGGTGTTGAAATTTACATAGTTTGCGAACTGTACCTTGAAATCAGTTTCCAGAAAACTGCGACTACGACTAGGACCCTAGATCTGGTTTTTGTAGGGTCTTAGTCGTGGTTCTCTTGATGTTTACGCTTGTCCTGGAAGCAATCATTTCCACCATACCTAGGCACAGGTAAATTTGTCTTTTGAGTACACCTACAAACGAAATGAAAAACAATAGATGCCGACGCGTACATCACACCTGTCGATGTAGAGCGTATATAAATTGCATCAAGTGTGTACATCATGCATGACGGCAAGCAATACACTCATATCATCACATTCACATCAATACCTTTTTGTAAGACGTTCCGTAACATCAACACGAATGCTGATCGACTTCGATGATTACGAACACACCTCACTGTTCCTATTCGCATACGTCATTCGACAATATAAAGGAACATTTGTGTATTGAATTCAAATTATGAGAAAGTTAATTTATTTTTAAATCTGATAATCAGTGATAAGTTAAATCTGATAATCCAAATTTATTAGTATAAGCGTTGTTTGGTTTTTAGTAACGCTAAATATGAGGATGTGGAAGTTTCCGAAATAAAACCATTGAATGCAGTATTTTGGCTAACGATGAAAATATTCAAAAATAATGCATATTAGCAAAGCGTATTCGAAATTATTTTCAACAATCGAAAAAAAAAACTATTCAAAATGGCTTAAGATGGTACGATGGTACTAACTGTTTTTTAGAAGGTTCCATTCGTAGTTTTCTGGATGTGTTACGCTTATCCTGACCGCAGTCATTTCCACCATATTTGGGGTGTTCAGGGGTTTCATTTTTCTGCTAATTCCTTACTGCCAATTTTTTGGAAATTACCTGCATAGTTTACCGGATGAAATATTCTTATCATTTCTGGTACAACAAGAACTCAATGGATTTGCAATTGATTCGACTGTGAGACTTGGAGAAATTTGCACTTACAGTTCAAGAGCTGTACATGCGGAAAAGGAAAGGAAGATCGAAATATCGGGATTGCCTAATCGTTTTTACAAATATATTACATCCTAATAATGAAAATAGGCGTCATTAGCATAAAGGATATATCAGGCATACATGTGCAGTTATGAATGCTGAGGTATCCTGAAATGTAGTGCTAGCAGGAGAAGACGAACGTTCCACTACACGAATATCTGCAACATTGCCAGAACGTCTTGCAGAGGACATCCGCAGATTTTCATTATGGAACACGACTCTTCCAAATGACATTCTCAGAGTTGACGGCTGATATTCGCGCTTTCCGACGAATTACTTCAAACCATTCGGATGGACTCGTTACTTTGCTGCTACAGAAATCTGGATATTCAGGATCATTTCTATTGAAGCTCATGTGTATAAAGCTGATTGCTGTTCACCGGCAACACGATCATTAAAACACAACAGATTCAACAATTCAAAGCAAACAATCGAGCACTTGCATACAAGCCACTGTCAGAATGTTTCCAAGGGACCACATATGGAAAATTCTTGATCAGAATTCCTTAGTTGTCTTAGCTTGCTGTAAGCCTTGTGCACTGCCGTCCTCGATAGCCTCCTAGATGGGCATGATCTGCTCCTGTGAGGAGCTTCACATGCACCTACAGTGCATTCTAAACTCTCAAAGGAAAAGAGTTCATGTAGAAATCTGCCGCTAGCAGTTGTGACAGCCGTCTGACGTCGGCATGCGGTCCCAAATGTATTGCTATATCCAGGTCTAGAATCGACCACTTCTGCAGACTGGATACGAAGGATCGCAACGCAACTACATACGAGCAATTGGAGTGGTCCATGCAAGACGGTATTTGCCATCCCGATCACATCCAGATGTTGCCAGCACCGAGCTTGGTGCATCCTTCACATTTGACTTAACATCAGCCCAAATATGATGGTCATGGCGCCTGCCACTGGATGAAATCTTTTCTTGCATGAACGCGGCGAAAGCGAAAACAAGTGATTTCATCTCTGCTCTCACTTCGTACTGTACAGAAGCAAACGGAAAGGTGCGTCATCGATGCACCGGAAACGAAGCCAGGTGACAGCACTTTCGCTTTCATAGATGTACTGTGAACGAAGTATGCTCAGCTTGAAGGACCAGGGTTCTCTATCAGAAGAGTAGACTACTAGACCTAAGTGTCGCTTATTCGTACACATTCTTGTTCTCATAGCTAGAAGGACGCTTCAAGATCTCTGAAGCCGTAACAACCTGCTGATTCCCTCATTATGTGAAGAACCTTGAGTCTCATGTTGTTACTTAACTTACGCCAGTATGTTTATAAGATCAATTAAATGGAAGTGACCATCATCGAAATGAAGAGGGAGAGAGTCCTCACAGTCAACCGAAAGTATCCACGCCATCTCCCTCCCGCTAACCACAACGAAGCCCTCAACTATGATTCTTCCCACCTCAGCAAGTGCATCCGTGTGTCGTTTCATAAAGCGAATCGTCCAAATCTTTCGGTAACTCGTAGCAAATTATCCCAGGCGTCTTACAAGTCCTTCCTAAACGCTTCCCATTTACTTCACCAACGTCAGGCATCATAAGGCTAGTGTAGTTCCGCCACTCGTAGACTAAAGACCTCCCTCTTCTCCTATCTGCAGAAGCTTTGGAGGCATATCCTGTATGATCCTGAGCGAAACCTAAGGGCAAATTTCGTGAAGAAACCAATGAAACGATTTTGTTGAATAGTATTTTTGAAATCTTATGCACCTTTAGCGGTGAAGAAAATAAACAACTAGCAGAAAAAAATTTCAATGGTTGGTTTGAGAACTCAAAAAAGTGAAGTGCCAAAGTAAACGGATTTATTGCCCGAGAATATGAAGTGAAAACAATCAATACAAAGAACAGAACAATCACGCACAATACATTTACTGCAGTCCTAATAGATCTCAAAAAATTTGCCTCCTTTGATCAACAAATGCCACTTCTGCCTATCAGTCATTCCCGCAGTTAAAAGAGCGACACGGCATACCCGTAGCCAACAACATGACCCAACGGCGTACGACCTCTCAATGGGTTTTTTCCTCTTGAAATCTGACCTTCGCAATTACAGACAAGGAAAGGGACTAAGAAGATTGAAGTTCACAAAGCTGTTAGACGATAATGGGCGAAGGAAATACCTTCGTAGAGATAACCCATTAGCAATGCAACCGCACAGCAACATATATGTAACGACGACGATCATATCCACCAACATCGAAGCGCATGAAAACCTCATGTTCAATGCAAAACCTTCTACTCGTTCTGTTTAGAGAACGTTTAAGATCTCCGAATATCCCTCTAACATTTTTTGCTTACTTACAACATAAGCCCTCCTTGTCCAAACACATTCGGACAGTACAACACAAAACAGCAATCATAACGTAAACTCAAATATTCGTTTCTTTAATTTGCATCAAAACAAAAAAACATAAACTCAACCGGCAATTGGCTGGGTTTCAAAAGCCTTTGTTTTGCTTCTTCGACAAATTCTCTACTCGATAACCCATCCCAAAATAAGCAAAAATTTCAACTTACCTAAACATTTACATTTCAAGGTTACCCGTTTAAATGAGGGATTAGGAAAAATTTCTCGTATTTACAAACATCAATGGCACTATATGCATCAATCGTCTAGAATCAATGCAAATTTTCAAAAGAATTGAAAATATGAAATCAAAAGAACGTGGAAGAAACTGTACACCGAACGCTCTTTCCCCGATATTACGAGAAATCACTTTACATTAATTTTCTTTTACATCGCTCTTCTCACTATGATTTTTTCTTTAATAAGCATCTCAATCAACAAACATATATAAAACAACAACTACAAAGAATTACAAAGGAAATCGTGAAAGGTTTTTATAAACACAACTATTCCAACACTTCCACTTTTAACTGCTCCCTATCCGCCCCTCCCTTCCTTTACCACTAACGGTTCTTGCTCACTTCGCATTTTTTCTGATTATTTACATATTCAAATTCAAGAGATCATATCATCATCAAAAGTGAAATTCTGCTCGATCACCTCTAGCGTCCTTAAATTAACCAAAAGTGCGGATCTCGTTTTGGCGAAGCTTGGTACCGAGAGGAGCAGAGTGCGTCGACCACCTTCGAATTCTCGGATGGCAGATTCGGCGACACTCTGGTTGGCGGCGAATAAAACGTGTGGAAATGCATCCTCGATAACGAATGGATCTCGATCGATGAACGGAAACCCGTCTACTGTATCAGGAACGGTTGGTGCCAAGTGCTGCCATAAAAGAATTCGCTCCAATATATCCGTACTGGAAGATTTTGTGCTGAAGCGCTTCAGATCCGATACATTATTACCTAAATGAACAAATCTCAGAAAAACTTTTTCCTAACTCAATCCCAAGCACTGATACCACATGATCAGCTACCACACCTTTTATATAAATTGGGCTTAGGCGTATGAGGAAAAAGCAAGCGCAGGAGTATTAATGAGGATGAAAGGATCTGCACCAGGGAACGGAGACAACGGGCCATGTCGTGGGTTTGATTTGACCGGGAAAATCCTCCCGTTCTCATCACTAATCCTAATTGCTCATTGCTTTCCACTTTTCAACATGCGGTCGCCTTGAGAAATACGATGGCCTGAAAGTGGAAAAGAAAGAAAAAAGAATGACGAAAAGTTTAAAAACTAATGAAAGTTTTTAAAGGCAGCGATGCATACAAACCCGAAGTGCCCATAATGTGTATGCCATGAAGTGTGAAGTAGTACGGATTGGTGACCAGGTTCAGCATCTTGCCATGATAGGAGGCATTTGGGAACACTGCACGGTGGATCGGCTGCTGAGGCATGAGGTGAGTTGCCGGATCACCCAACCCTGGCATTACGTCCACTTCCAACAGGCTCTACAAAAATATAAATAATAAATACAATCAAATACCTCAATAGCTGCATTCTTTTGCGAACGAAATGGAAATCGGAAACCATTAGCCGTACACTGCCTTCTCAGGAATTTGGAAATCCTAAATCCTGTTCTTCAAGCAAAAAAATTGCTTCCCCCCCCCCCCAAAAAAATGCCCAACTTGGCAATGTTTCATGAACTCAATCGCAAAAGGAAGGTAAAAGTTACCCCTCTTCGATACAGACTCTCTCTTTCCCTATCGAAGGTTTCAGCAATCACTTTAGAATTGCTTCACTCCCCTCCCTATTTTCGTATGAAACAAAGCACTTCCGCTCATCCTTCGCTTGAAACAGATGTCGATACAGTTTAGCCGGAAGGCCAGAAAAAATAAAAACCATCACGATGACTGCAAATTCACATTTTATAACTTTGAGCGAGATTTCAATGTGCTGCATTGCAAGGAACAATGAACATTGGGAGGGGAAGTACAGCCCTTTGCAATGCAACAATCTCCCTCAAACATGCACCAAATATGCTGCACTTTATCGTTTCACGACTTTGAAATTATAGCAACTTTTCAGGATGCTTCACATCCCAAATGGAATTTCAAAAAATATTTCGATGGAATTTTAATTTAAAAAGAAGTTGTGATAGAAGGAAGAACAAAGAGCGGGATGAAAGTAGCACACTTGAGGTAGATATATTCTCCTACTTCTTTCCCAGGTTCATTAACAGGTGGGCAAGCGATGATCAAAACAATCAGATGAGAGAGCAGGACAGCTTAAAATTTACAGCTTTCCAAAATGGACAAACATCAGAGGTAACTAAATGGGAAAGTAAAGTGCCATCAATATACGTCGAGGAAAATATTGGGTCGGAAAGCCGTACAAGCACTTGGCAGAGGAATATCGTTCTGTGAGCAAGCCCTATCACGAGCTCGATTTGGCAATCAAACTCAGCACTCTAAAGCAACATTGATGCTCTTAACGGAAAATGCCATTCTCTTCCTTCCTTAAAACTCTAAAGAAGAAGGATAGGAGGGAACAAAGTTGCAGCTTCAACTCCTGAAACGGCACTAGCTATCCAATGCACACAGTGAAAATGACTACTGGTGATGCACAGAATCTGTTGAAAACAGAGGATAACAGCATAATCTTTACCTCCATCTTTTCTCCCCACTATTTCTGGTAATGCATAGATTTCTACGAGTAATCTGTTTCTTTATCACTTGTAACAGTCGTCAATTCAAGTTAAAAAAGCACTATATATGCTAGATCATTTAAACGCTAGAGAAGAGTTTAAGCAGAATCTTGTAGGAAATCACTTTCGCGAAACAATATTCAATGTCGAGGATATTCGCCTTGGCTCTATATCTTCGTCCATTTTTTCAAGCTTAGTTGCTCTCAACTCTAACGATTTCCATTAATACAATACTCGCAAAATGAGCCCAAATTACACCACCTTCCTTCATTATCATTTAAAAGATTTTATTTCGAGCTTGATAGAAGTAGAAAATTACATTCAACAACTTATATATTAGATGCTCACTTTTACTTATTTTCAGCTATTGTGGTGCAAACGAGTATGAACATCCGCTGAATAAACTACTCCGTAAACCATACCGAAACTTTCGACAAGAACTTGTCCATATGAGCAGCACACTCGACATTTGGGCATTCCTCGTTCTTGATCACATATCGCGCTGCTGTAGTGAACTCCCGACCCTTAAACATTTCACCAGTGAACATATACCTGTGCACCACACCTTTCCATTCTAACAGTATCCACTCCAATACAAGCTCATTTTGAAAGGTTCCAAATTTTCAGGCTATCTCACAATGCTCGCTGAAGCTTTAAACAAAAAAACGTAGATGGATGCAAAGGGAAGTATACTGAAATATGTGCCACCATTACCCTAGAGTGTGATCAAACTTTTTTCTCTCATTTTAACATGATCAATTCTCCACAGCAGAATTATAGTGGACATCAAAAAAGGAACAAACACACGAAGCAACACAAATCCAAATGGCTAATATTTAAAAATGATTTTCCTCACGCCAATTCCGACACTAGAAATAGAAAATACGCAGCGGTGTTTAATATTTGCAGTCCGAAACATAATCCAAATTTCACTGCAACAGGAGACGGTCGGATTTACTACGTATAAGTAAATAACATTCATAGCAACTTCGAATGTCATCGAGAATAGTGGGTAGGCTGAGGGAATGTCAGGTCAGAAATCCTGCTTTAGACGACTGTGACATCGCAAACCCAACACACTGCTCCCCCATTATAGACTCCTTCCACATTCACAATATAAGTATCAACAAGAACAACTACTTACCTGGTCAGTAATTGCGACACTTTCACCTG
>JAAVTS010002702.1:0-12428 GCA_022845575.1 Baylisascaris ailuri
TTTGCATTTTTGCATTTTGCATTTCTGCAAAATCGCATTTCAATTTTGATCGATCTATGCTTATTTTGAATATGTGCATGTCTATCGACAAGTTTCCTCAGTAAACCAAACAGTGATGTGCTCTGTAATTTCATCATTAAACCAATCTTCGCTAGATCTGTTTATTTCCAAATAACCCTTGAAAATATTGGCTTTCTGAAAATTTGCGTATTCTAAACGTTTTAAGTTTGTGAAAATTTGCATGTTTCTAGCATGGGATTACCCATGTAACCTACCTGCACCTCATTGCTATACCTTTTTAACCATTTATCCTAGCGGTTGGTCTCTCATACATGTTTACGGATGTGACGACATAGTTTATAAACGAAATGGGTCACAAAAAGCATAGATTGTGCCGGCTTATTGGAGCATTTCTTCACCTCTTCCAATACTTGAACACTCAGTTATACGTGACTGTGAATCAATTCAGTTGAATATTTGCTAGTTGTTTTTGCGCTGAATCGACCGGCCACATGAATGCGTTTATGAAGTAACGCACGAAGGTGTTTTCCTGAATTTTGGGATTCCAAAAAATTCCACAGGTTTGAATGCCACATGTAGCGCATTCCGGTGTTGTTTTTGAGTTGTCGTTTACAGTGAGTTCTGGTTTTGAGTGATTACAATCAACATGTGCGATACCTTTTCGCGAGATTGTAGAACGGAACTTCGAAGTTTGTACAACCGCTTTGTCATATGCATAGACATTGAAGTTGGGGTGAAGACATTTTCGCACTTTGTCGTCAATCTGCCGTTAGCATAGTATCCCACATTTCAGGTGCATTCCCGCCCAGCGGGATGAATATGATGGACGAGTTGGGCTTGGGTGGCAGTGGTGTGCGACCTGGTGTTTCGGCTAGTGGATGCGACTCTCCAAACAGCGATGCCGCCGCAGAAGTAAGCTCTTTTCCTAATCGTTCTATCCATATCTTATCCTGCTTTCCGTTCTTTTTCATCTGTTTTAATTTACTTTGAGAAACCATCTCGTTAGGGAGTGTGTGAAATTGCATGTAGAGATCTTCGATATTATTCAGTGGCTTGATTATCTAAGTAATTCATTGGTCTAAATTGTTGTATTGTTTGCATTTTTGACAGCTTTGGCAAGAGCAGATGAAAATTTCACTTAACCTTTTATTCAATGATCGCATCTCAACTATTGAATGATCTTAAGTCAATGTTGACACGTGACTACTTAAAAAACGTCGATGTGACTGACGCTGTGTTATCACAAGGTCTTCGAAGCGACTCCCTTTTTATTAATAATACAGCCATTTTAAAAACTTATGAGTCTTCCCACTATTATAATACTCCTTTCCAGGAATATAAATATTTCCCATACGTATAGTTGTTAGCAACAGAAGTCTGACCCAAAAACTCTCGATAGGCGATGGAAAACTTGAAATAGCCGTGCATCCCTTGATAATACGCGTTCTTGCAAACGCTTTAACTACTGAGGCATTCTTTCAGAGCTTAACGATATAAGCGATACTTTTACTACAAAATCCATGCTGCCGAGTTACGGCTGGAATCTGACGCTTAATTGAAATTTTGAGCTCTATTTTGTTGCCCGAACTCTGTGTGGGAACGTTATTATGTAATTCATTGTAACTGGGAAACCGATTAAGCCAGTTATTGTGATTGGGAAACCGATTAAATCGTGACAGTCGGCTGGCTGTACAGATATATGGCGAATGCCGACAGGCCTGATCATGTGACCGCATGATTTACGTTTACGTACTCAAAACGTTATGCAGTCCATAATAAGACACCCCCCGAGTTTTGAAATGCCGAGAACAAATGCAAAATTAAGTGATAGTGCGATGCTTTAGGTGTACTTGAGATGTCAAAGATCAGCAATATAGGTATATAGCAGTAATCCTCTCTGGATTTAATCGATGGCAAAAAGATATGGTGTATTTTACTACTTGACATTTCCATAATAAATTGCATCACTTTGCTAGAAAATTAAAGATAAGGTGTTTTTATTGGAGTGACACGTTGCGTATGTGATATCACACGCTATCATGTACTTATTATCAGTATTTTATTGCATTCACTATATTTGATTTTGTTGAGCAGTAATAGCGCTTTTATTGAAAACAATTCGACACCTACAAAAACCATCATATGCTCTTCGAAGATAAGGTGTTTGTGTTGACGCCGAGTATAGCCTTTCCACTTCAGACTGTGGTAAAAATATGGTCGTTCTTAGTAAGTGGTCCTCCTTCTTTGACCATAGATCATTGGTTTATGACGGTAGTGCTATATGCGTATCAATTTTATTGATGTCCCCTTCATCCATCACACAGATATTTAACTCCTTTCCTTGTTTGGAAGACGCTATAAAGTTTTATATTGAATTGTCCTCTAGGCCAAAATGCAAAAAAAAAAAAAAAAAATGTTTGAGTCGATAAATTTTAAGGCCATTTAGCCGAACTGAATTATGTGCTGTGAGATGGGGCTCTTTGCAACCAACATTTTCAAGCGGGTTGAGTGTGGGAACTCCCCAACTATCCTGCTTGCTTGCTATACCTTTCTTCAATTTTTCTCTTTTTTGATTTATACTTGACTTTTGATAGTTGGTTTTATGTAATATAGTAGACAAGTAGATGGTTGAAGTAGAGCCTGAATGAGGGAAGTAAGCTGAATTTAATTCATTTCTCAAATCGCATCATAGAAAGATGTGTAAGTTTAGTACTGTACACTTCTTTTTTTTTTTGGATTTAAATTCGATGACACGTGCATTGAATCATTGTTCTCAGCTTATGTTGCGTGGGAGTGCATTCTTTCCGACCAGAATCAAATCTCATTGGGGCGCCATCAACCTTGTAGTCTCCTCCTATGCAGAATGGAACGACCAATGCTTTCAGATAAGACTACAAAAAACTGATGGGAATAGAGTTGCATAATGCAATAATCTTTTATATACATCTTTGGGAATTGGAAAAGTTTGTTTTGAGAGTCTTCTTATTTCGCCTTGTTCATAGCAGGATGTACACTCGAAAACGCCTATTTGTAAGCGTTTTGTGGCAATTCTTTGGCTTTAAAAATTTGCATAGTTTGTTTACATCACAAAGAATAGTCGTTTCATTAATGATCATAATATATAGGGGGTCGAATTAGTTAAGGTACGAAATCATTATTACGCAAATTTTATTATTTATTGGGCTCCTCACAGGACTGGTTGATGTGACGAGTGGACATGAGAAAGCACATATCGGGCCAGCTGCTCTATCTTTTCTTTGCTCTCCTTTTCCGTATTTTATTTATTCGCAATGTTTATAAGCTTCAATAAGTGAAGAAAATCAATCAGAAAATCGCCTAAGTGACTTCGCCTCAAGAACCACGGAAATTGCGAAATTTCGCGAATGCAGTATGCATCAGAGGATGACACCTCAATAATTCGTACTAATCGGCGAACTTCGAAAGAAGTCGTGAAGGTTTAAAGGCGGAGAAAATTTCTATGAATTCCTCACCGATCAATTTGTATATGAGGGGGTCTTTTCCTGGAAGTTTGCTGAGGGTATTCGATTATTAAACGACGAGTTCGTTATTTTGCATGTGTTTTCTCAACGAGCACACACCATTAGTAAATTTTTAGGCATATGCGTTTCCACTAGTTCTGCTTAGAGTCATTGTGAGATGCAAACCGGATCAGTGGGAATATAAGCCGGACGATCTTTCAACGAATATTGATTTCTGTACATTGGGGAGTTAATAAATTCACTGTAAATTACACTCACCAACTCTCCAAAAACTCTAAATTCAGTGCCTTCCAAGATGTGGGAATAACATGTTGATAATGCGCTTTAGAGGTGCAAATTTACAAAGATGCATAAAGATTGCTATTAAATATGCAAATCGGTTGGATAGGAAAACACCGCTTTCACCTATGATTTTTCGAATAAGTACAAATATGTTCACGCTGTTAATATGTTTTTTATGAAGGGGATAATGATTAAATGTTGTCCGTATATGTGCTAATCCATTTGGCTACTACTCTTTGTTCAATTTAGTACTTTTGAAGTGAAAGCCTCTATATTTGGTTGCTATAAAATGTGTGATCTTGCTCTCGCCTCGTAAATATTTTAGCTGTTAGTGATCTCTCCAACTTATTTGTTCATTGCGCATATGTTTCATTTAATAGTGTTTACTTTCTAGACGATGAATACGTCACTTCATATAGAAATAATTTTTCATTTAGCGATCTCTTGGTAGAAGAGGGGGGGGGGGGGGGGGGGGGGGGGGGGGGGGGGNATGGTAACAGAGAGTGAAGAATTATGTAGGAAGTAGCGTCAAGTATTTTGAGCATATCAAGAATGTGGCACTGAATAAGAACAGTAACAAACTTGGTCCTTTTTTTGAGTACGAAGCAGCGAATAGCCAGCATCTTGCGGCAGGTGTGTGCTTCAATTGAGAAAGTGGGAGTTTTTCCATGAATGAATGCGGCAGTCATAGGTATGCTCCGTGTTACATAACCCATTATGCGTATGGAGCATCCCTCTTGCGTGCAAGGCTTTCCACTGTTTTATGTGAATATATGGCGAGTACAGTTTGCATGTTTGGACTTGAAAAATCATATCTTAGTAAACGACATAATGAATGCATAAACGATTTTTTTAATTCAGAAATATTCCTTTACTTGGATACATATCAGATGTTTTTCCACCCTCTCCCTTTCNAATAGCGCTGATGATTTCGCATTCGCTTGTTGGCGTGGCAAATTCGTTTGCTAGAAGGGGAAAACCCCGAATTAGGCTTTTAATGTGTTTGACATCAGATTCTTCTTTAAGGATTTCCTGAGGTTTTATATTCAGAGGCGATCCTGGAGGTTATTATCTGCTCGTATATGAGTACATCTGTGTTCACCCTATAGTTTTGATTGAGGTAATCGATGAAATTAACCCTGTAGAATCTCTTAAGCGTAATATAAACAAGATCGTGATCTGTTCCATTATCCTTCACGTTGCTTTGTCAATCTCCAAAGTGTGGCAGAATTTGTAGAAGCGATCGGATCGATGACGATAGGAAGATATTCATTGCTTATATTTTATCATTTCTTGCTAATTTTTGCTGATCATGATATAAAAAGCGCATATTGTGCATTCAGACACAATTCTTCAGTTCTTATTTCATTCATCTGTACGAAAATGCGCCACTAGATTATCTAACGGTTAAATAAGTGTTTCCGATCCATAACTGTCATCATGAAAGTAATACGGATCGGTGAATCTCTATTAGAAAAGTGATCCTTGAAAACGATAAGGGGAAAAACGAGAAAAAGGCGCTTTATTTATGTTCCAGTCTCCTCGAGCACTGTCTAAATTCAATGTTTGTGTTGAATTTAAGGCTTGGATCCCTCTTACTACTGTAACTTCATCATCTCATGCATATATAAATTTGCAAATGCGTCTAGCAAACTTGTTACGACCCGCTCGTATTTATTTTATCAGCCCACAATCATGACTCTTCATCTCGAGGAAGTTTATGTTGTTGTGATAATAATTTCTCATATCCTCAGGTACTGGGTTTGTGGCATGACACTTGGAGGCGCGGCCAAAATGGAGGGAAATCGCTTTGGAGCGACGTCATGCCATAAACCACAACTGTCCTTCTTGTAAAAAATCATATTATTTCAATCTAGGTAGTATTATTCAATCTGAGCAGTACCTGAGGATATGAGAAATTATTATCACAACAACATAAACTTCCTCGAGATGAGGAGTCATGATTGTGGGCTGATAAAATAAATACGAGTGGTTGTAACAAGTTTGCTAGACTCATTGGCAAATTTATATATGTAGGTATATATCAGTATAACAGACGTTACTATCACCTATACAATGTCTATAGGATGATCAGTCCTCATAGTGAAAGATTTCGAAAGGTTTTATAAAGTTAGCAATTATTGACGAATCAAGGAATATTCTAGCTGAAGGCTGATCAGTAGTGATTAAATGAGTTTATAGGAGGCTCGTCGACGTCAAAAAACATGTCGCGTTTGTGGTGATCACGCAACCGGTTATAACTTTAATGTGATAACATGCGAATCGTGCAAAGCGTTCTTCAGACGGAATGCTCTCAGACCAAAGGTTATTTCATTTCTTTTTTTAGTCATTTTTTTGAATATTTATCTAAATTTCAGATTTTTTGAATATGGATGTTTATAGAAATTTGTTGCAGATCTCATTGATTCGTTAAGCTGGCAACTGACGCAATTTATAAATAAAAAAGCAATGAAATTCCAATTCCTCGTTGTATCAATTTTGAACTTATTTTTTAAAGATGTGAAAAAAGCTTTAAAAAATTGAGCGAATGAGAGTGAAGGAAACAATAGCGAGCAAATATTTTTCATATAAGTGTTTTTTTTGTTTGTAGAAATTCTTGTCCATATTTGCTTTTATTCATATCATTTGTTTCTTTGTTTATGCAAAAAAAAAAAAAAAAGAATATTGCAAAGAGAAGAGAAGTAAAAAAGTTGGCGATTATTGATGTTTCTAAAGGGATTGCTAGCTAATTGTGTATGGCAAAGGCGATAAACGTTGTCTACTCTATTTGCTTAACGCTGAGTGTTTATTGGATCGCAAATATTTGAGCAATGAAAAAAAACCTTATGAATATCGTAGAGGTTTGTTTAATGCAACTTGAGCATATCAGTAAAGTGCGTACAAGCAGTCATAGGGATATAATTGTATCGTTTAAAGTGTGGTCCATTATGGTCACCTTTAATTGCTCATCTGTTTTTTTTTTTTTTTTTTTTTTTTTTGTAGGAATTCAAGTGTCCATACTCCGACGATTGCGATATAAATTCCGTCAGTCGTCGATTCTGTCAAAAATGTCGTCTTCGGAAATGCTTTACGGTTCCTTTTTTTTTACTTTTCATTCTTGTTTATTTCTTTTCTTTCAATTTTTGAAAGATTTTGACGATTATAGTCACATATACTGTCGGCTATCCGCTCTTGGCCATTTTCTCAAGTTTCGGCCAAAATTCGCACAAATCATCTATCAGAGACAACGGGAATTCTGATGGTGACTTTTGAAATTTCCGATTTCGCGACGTTTAATCAAATTTTCTAATTTGTTGACAACTTTCTAGAAATTTCTTTGCGATCTAAGCTATTATAAATCAAATAAGAAAGTTTGGCAGAATTTTTTTTCGGTATGGAGAGAATTGATCTTATATAATTTTTACTGGGATAAATAACTTCATTAAAGGGTTTTCGCCAATTTTATCGTTTTTTTTTTTGCTCTCACAGAGTACGTTGTTTTCATTGATGGACTTATCTTTATAGGTTGGCATGAAAAAAGAATGGATACTAAACGAAGAGCAGCTAAGAAGGCGGAAGAATTCACGTTTGAATCACATGCAAACTCAAAATGTCGCAAGCAGTGGTTCACCCGCGGCAAAGACATCCTCTGCGATGAGTGTTACTACCTCAAATCATTTGGGCAACAGTGCTCCTGCCACACCTTGTAAGATTACCTTTTATTTGATCTCTCATTGATCATTTCCACTTACCCATCGTCTCCATCCTCTTCAATGTATTCTTTAAGCATATGCTAAATTAATTTCCCTATATTTTTTATATGACGTTATTATCCTATGTAGCAACAATAGTTTACCCAGAGATATTCCCTACTCTCATAGAATTTATTGCTTGATTCCGCCCCCGTAAAAAAATCTTTTCTGCTTTTTGTAATTTGATGTCTCATTCGTAACATGATTTATGAGCCGTTAGTTTCTAAAAATCTTCTAATTGTTGATAGCTAATCCATCCAAATGGATCTATCTACAAGTTCCGTTGCCGTAAGAAAAATGTTGACCGTCCCAGAGAGAATGTTTTTTATTCAGTGGACTCAGACAAAAGAGAGTGTTGTTTTAAAATAATGCAGAAGTTTTCAAGGACATCGTCAAAATCTCAAACTTTTTCTACTAAAAAGTAAAAGACTTTCCACTTGTGCGAATATGCCGTTTTGAAGAGGGGAAGGGTAAGGGGTATAAGATTTCGCATAATTCGGCACCATAGGTCAACTGATTTGCTGACTTTTAGCTGCCATAGGAGCTGCTCATTTACTGAGTCGACGTTCGACGGATCAACCGATGGTGAGCCCACCAAGTGTGAACTCGGTATGTGGAAAAAATCTGTTCGATTTTTGATTCTTTACAAGCCATATTTGTGGGGTATAATACTTTGAGTGCGCGACCACCTTGCAGTAGAACTTAAACGGAGAGCAAAAACGTGGAGAGATACTTGAACTTTGAAAAAAATCTTTTTTTGGTTGATTTCTGTACCGTCAATATCGTCGCTGTTCTACGTGTATCTATCTTTGTTTAATGGATGCTTTCTATTCCTGAGTGTATGTGTGTGTGTTTATTATTTTTTGCTCATTATTTTCCATTTCATATCTTTGTAGGTATTCCTCGTCATGAGTGAATATTTTTTTCTCCCACAGTAGTTGTCTTTTTTGAAGAGTGATTTTTTTAGATGATAGATAACGAAATAAAGGTAAGTAAAGATGGTGCCAGCTATGCTTGAACGGACGCGTATAATCGCGTTCGTTGATTTTTCAGATGCTAAGCCCTTCGGGATCGACGGTCTCACCATCGGTGCTTTCCTCTTCCTCTCCCGATTCACCCACCCGTGGCGCTATTCTTGGTCTACCTCACATTGACAATAACACTGATGCGGTCAGCGCTTTTTTGCCTCATTGCCATGAGAGTGATAGAGAAATTTTTGGCGAATCTATTTCTAGTATTGCTGTCTAGGGCTTATTACACTTTAATAGACAGAAAGGCGAGGCGACGAACCAATTGCAACTAATAGAAGTTTTAAGTGGTATTTAAATAGAAAAGAATGCGTGCATCAGGGAAAAAAAAAGGATAAAAACGCAATGAGCAGTTTAACGACGGTTTCCGAAAAGGTCTCGCCGTTCTCGAGAAAAGTGCGCTTGATGCTAGGTAATAAGCTTGTTAAAAGTATGAATTGCACACATCCACCTTGAGTGATGTAAACCAGCTAGACACCCATAGGATTACGCCAATTAATTGATAGGTAGATAGAGTGCGCCTTAGGGGAGGATAAGTGTTGCCACATCTAAAATCTATTCAAGGTTTGTATCTCCATGTGGAGGGTGGAAAAATAACCGTGAAGTGGCCGTTGGTGAGCGATCGAAGGGTGTTCACAATCTTTTTTTAATGATCAATTCGCTCTAATTTAGTTGATGCTTTATTACACTCACTATTTGTTGTTGAGGTCAGCGATATAGGAGGGTAGTAGTCAGGTATGTTGTTATCACCCTCAAATGATACATTATAAGAGAAAACAAACAAACTGAAGTAGGAGGAACCGTAGAATATGCTATAAAAAGTTCTCTAGACTACGTAATTATTGCTATATAGGAAGCAATGAATTAGAGATTAGCGTTTTCTAATTGCGTTAACGATGTTTTATCAGTTGATAATGTTCAAATGAAAATGAATTGATGAGAAGGTTCTTAAGTGCTAATTTTTTAATGGATTTTTGCTGCGCGAATTTCAGAAGGGAGGAAGGTGGGGGGTATTAAGTATATTGCATAAAATTAAATGTTTGTCCGTGATTTTGCGTCAAAAGTGTTAACCTACAGTCGGGTGAAAGCACTTAGTTTTTCAGTTGCTCTGAGCATGCACACTTCTAGTGACGGTTATTTGTCTTGTTAAGTAATTGAAAATGCATCGATGTTTTAAATATATTAAACTTTATAAATGTTATGAAACTGCTAAAGTTGAAATTTTTCTAATTTTCGAGGAAAGTCGTCAATTCCACAATGTTCGTTACTTCTGTTTTCATGGTTATCATATTATCACATATTTTAGTCAATTATATAATTCATACAGGTAAGCTTACAAAGCACATCATGATAGCAGTATGATAATAGTTATGTGAATATATTTGCATATGTCTGGCATCAGAGGCTATAGTTACCAGGTTTGTAGATAGGTACGATGAGGTATAGGTTATTAGAATAGTTGTGCTGAGTGATCATGAACCGAAAGGTTGAGGTTGTGTAAGTTCTTGTTTGGCGACAATCTGTACGTATGTATTTATAGTATGAGTCGAATATGATGCGTCTACAACGGCAACAGGCGGCTGCAGCGAATGCCGCCTATGCAAATATGCGGCGGAACAGCTGTGGCCCAGGACTTCCAGCAGGTGCAGCGATGGCGGTCTCTCCACTTACACGACCCGCTGATCAATTTATGATCAAAGGTGTGTTTCTTGATTTCTTCTGAAGTACCATTTCACCTTTATGCATTTCATTCACAATACATTCTTCTCGATGTTTCTTCTTATATCTCTTAGCGGTTTTTTTTTTTTGACATTTTTTAGGAACGTGCTGTATTTTATCGTTTATGAGGCTCACCTTTCTGCATAAGTGTTCACTGTGACAACATGCTGGCTTTTCCTTGAACGTGAGCATCACCCCTACCTTGAACATAGGCCGTTTCATCTCGAGTGGGGTGGTTTTTTCTCTGTTATGCAGTCACTTTCAAATTTTTACTCTCCCTTTCTGTAAGGCCTCAATTGTTTGGATGTGAAAATTTGGGAAAGCCCTAAGGTGGATGGCTTATCGGTGGTCAGTTTGCACGATAAGTACAGATTAAATAGTTGCCAAGTCTTTGCTAAACCCCTATTATTTCGATTACGTTATAGCCAAGCCGCACGCAGTTGAGCCATGAAATTTGAGGTGCATATAATTTAGTCAATTTGGGCCGCGTGAAATTCAATCTCAGGTTTGCACGTGACGTGTGAAAACGTGGATTTTGAGCGCGGACACTTGCGCCATTAGGTAGATACGTATAAGAGGAGGGTCTAGCTCCAGCACAACGCATATTGCTGAGAGCCATACACTACTGAAAGAACAGTACAGTGCGTAAGTTATACCATGAGACAATTGCGTCGCGGGTAGTTGCGTTAAAATACGGATAGTATTTGCGAATTAAAGTTTCTTGGATTGGACAGTTGCACTGTTGGGCATTCAAGTCTGGAAGGAACCATTTGTGGTGTGGGTGTTTATGCTACCAGATATGTTAGTGAGATTTGCGCCCTGATGGCGTAGTCATCTATGCAAGGAGGTTTCAATGACAGATATGTTCACACCTTAGCGCGACGCTTAAGCACCTGTTAGCATCCGTTTCCCACATCTTAGTTGTGCCGTTCCATTGTGGATATCCCATGGCACGACCATGAAAACATTTAGCCTCGCAAGCTTCCACGGCAACCACGCTATTGGCAATCCATGCAACTTATGTGACTTACCCATCGTTATACCATTATATAGTAATTGACCAATACCACTAGGCAGTAGGCGGTTGAAGTGTGCGCGGTCGTTTGCTTACGGCGGCTCAAATCCACGTTATTCATATATGATTGGCTCAGATGTACGGCTGGTTGAAACATCTGTGGCAAATTTTTAAAGGCCTGAATCTGCGTGGCGCAGCTGTAATAAAACCTTGGTGACCATACTGAAACTCTCTTTTATAATGCTTTATACTTCCCAATTTTAATAACTAGCAGGGATTTTATGGCCCTGTGGCTGCGATTTCTCGTCTGCTTATAATAATTGGTATGGTTTTTTTTCGCTTATTTACTGCTTATAATCTTCCTGAACGAGGCTGCTGAGTTCTGCAGTTGCCCACATTTGTCTTTACAAACATTTTCACGCATAACAGCCGCTTTACTGTATAGGTAAGAGCTCACAACTGCTTTACTATTCAACTGAGAGCTTTTGTTTATTATAATATAAGTGTTTCGATAGTTCACATAAAACAGCGCCCCATAAAATTTGTTGGGCCATGTCGATCGGTGTTTCGACCGATCGGTGGAGAAAAGTGAATCGGTGGAACCGATTCGGTCAGTCGAATATAAAGGGGTTTATCGACTAAGAGGTTCTCGCCAAGACTTGTTTCGACGGAACAATAGGCAAAAGGGGATCGTTAAATGCGGACTGCACTGCTGCGCTATACTGTGCCTTGCTTCTGCAGCACTCTTTCTTTTCTCGCTGGACATCTCAATCTTTGAAGCGTAAATATGGTTCATTATATGTATGTAAGCTGCGATTATGCAGTGCATAATGATTGCTGCACTAGGTTTATGGTTGCAATTTTGTGGGTATGAATATAGCTTATATAACTGGTGAATTTATTAGTAATCTTGATCAACATTCGTTTGGACTGTGTGCGAGGTAACTGCAGCATGGTTAATGGAATACGGATTGTTTGTGTTAGGTCTATGTCGGTAGTGCTTTCAGTATGTCATTAGTCATGTCAAATATCCAGAAACTTGTAGGTGGCGGATGAGATCAAAGATGTTTTCTGATTTTTTTGGTCACAGAGTTTTTTTTTTTTTTTTTTT
>JAAVTS010002702.1:12829-26288 GCA_022845575.1 Baylisascaris ailuri
GTGAGAGTTAGAAAAATGAGCATTGTGGATTGATATTGGCAGGCGAGCCACACGTGACGATGTCGGTTGAAGAGTATCAGGCGCTGCTGAAGGCGGCCAAGGCGGGCGGTGCGATCCTTCCCAATGGCAATACCACTCTCGCGCCTTCGTTGACCACCACATTCGACGATGTGAAGCGTAATGTCTATTCACCAACCGAGCACGAATCCCTTATGAGCATCGGCAACAGTCATGGAATCATTCGTCCCACATTGATACAAGGAGCTCGTAAGCCAAACTCCAGCAATCTTTGTTTTTTACGTTGCGTCTTAAGTGCAATACTCTGTTAGCTCAGTACCTTGCAGATCGAGGTTCTCATCTGATCAGTACCGGATCAGGGAAGGAAATAAAAACTTCATGTGGTCATAAGTCTTCTCGCTGAGGGCTGTAATAGTTTTGATGTACTCAGTACAACTCGAATCAAATAAGCCCATCATGAGCGCTGCAATAGTTTTTATGTACAAGAGCTAAATACAACATTAAAATTGTGCGATTTCTTCGTAAAGAGGGAGGAAGCGGTAGGCGACTTGTGTCGAGAGGGTATTTACCTTTTATAGGATGCGCAATATGGTTGATCGTTGATGTAGGAGATCCGATGACTAAATTTTTTCCGTAGTGATCACTTTCTGCTCGGAATGCTTCTCGAGGTAGTACTACAGTTGGTTTCACTTCATTCATTAAACGGCTAATCGCTATTATAGTGCATGAAAAATGTATTAAACGATCAAACACGTTGAGATGCCTCTGTTGGCTTTTTCTATGAAAAATATTTACAAAGTTCATCCAGGATGTGCAGACTGTAAAACTATTTTCTTTTTGTGCAGCTGTATCCTGCCCGTAGGGTTGTTTCATATATAACTTTATACAGTATTTGAACGTTTGCAGCAATCGCCGACTATACGGAACTGAGCGTTGCGGCAGCGAATGTTCCTCGAGCATCTTTCAAGCTGACGCCTGATATGGAGAAGAAAGTGAAGTACATGCATGATACGATTCATGATGAACTTAACCTCGAGTCTCCTAAGGCCACCTCGGAACCAGAGGCACTCAAGGTGATTGCTTTCTCTGCTGGTGTGAGTGTTTGCAATAGGTGTGAATCGATGTAATAATATCCTCACTAACAGTTTTAGTGTTGAAAATGCTTTATTCGCACCGGTTTTTTTTGGGGGGGATGGGGGGAGGGGGGAGGGGGAATTTCCCATCTTTAGGAGATTTTATTTTTAAATCGTTTATTTTCATATGAACTATGGAATAGACATTTATTATTGCTGTTGTTTTGGAACTATTAGAAACTTAATGTTTTACTTTCTGTGAGAATTTCGAACGATTTTTCGTCTTGATGGCAGAATGTTTTGCTAGGTAAGATTCAAAAAATATTCCTCCAATTCGATTTGAATTCGCAGTGATTTTCAACCGTTTAAATATGTATTCACTATTCGTTGAAACTTAATGTCTGTTGGGAAGTTCAGCAAGTGGAGGCAAACGTTTTATGCTGTTTGGCATTTGTTGATGCTGAGCCGATTTGTATTGAACATATTATCAACGTTACATTCGTAGTTTGATAATTTCTTGCTATGGGCTTGTATTTACGAAATAGGGCTCTAAAACTTTATAAAATGAACATTTTTCAAGGTCGTGATTTCAGGCAGCGATCTATCGTGAAGGAGAATCGAAGCTCAATTATCAGTTGAACTCAGCTGAGCTACGCGCTCTTGATATTGTAAGCATTTGAAAAAGCTTTATTCAAATCTAGTAAATCTGATCCTTTGTCAGTGAAAAGAGACATTTTTCAAGTTTTCTCAAATCGTTTCCATAGTGATGAACGATACGATAATAAGACGACTGATGTCATCAAAAAACAGAGTGAGTAAATGGTGGAAAGGGGGAGGGTTGGCAGTTGAAATAAGTTGTAGTGCGTACAGAAAATATGATGGATTAGAAATGGGAAATCGTATTCTTTGATCGCCGACTAAAATAATGGCGATAAAACGTGGTAAGTGCAACATGAAAGCTTTAAAATATCATCGAGCTTTGGCAGCATATCAGATTCGAAATTTTAGAGGTGTCCTGCGATTTGAACTTAATTCTTGTAGATGGAGTTATGAATTGAAAATTTTTTAATAACTTTCTTTTTGTTTATTAGATTAAATCCGATTTTTTTCTTCCAAATGTTGCATATAATTGCCTGCACATCAGTGCAAAATATTTGAAAAGCTTTCGATTATATATAGGAAAAAATCTTGAGAGGGAATGAATCCGTATAGCTGAGTGGCAGTTGCCCCATCTCGTCGATGCTGACTTCCGAAAATATGCGAATAAGCTTCGGTTCATTGAGATGAAAAATAAAGTTAGAACAAATTTCAGAGGAGCGAATATAATTTATAAAATAATGTCCTCTATACAGTTTTGTTTCATTTTATAAACGTAATGGACTCAATGTGATGTTAGTGGGGCACGTTTTTATCGTTGTTTAGCGTCACTTCCTCTCCTACCCGAGACTTCATTTTTTGAGTGAGTTTTTTAGTTTATTCGATCGTTAATGAGTTGCTCTCTGAATTTCATAGTTTAAAATAAGGTATTCCTCAACAAATCATTCTATATATAATTACTATTTTTTGCCTATGAAGTCAGCTACAAATGTTAAAGAACGTTCATTTATTTTACACGATTCACTTTTGTCTACTTAATTCCTAAGCGATGAAAAGAGCAGCAAACTATTGGCGCCAAATAAGCTTTAGATAATTCTATCCGAGCAATATGAAGCTTCACACAGTTTTTTTCTTGTTGAAGTAGGAAGGTGTTTGCAGGTGCGCGATGCATTTGCTTGTATGAATGAGCCAATAGAAGATCCACGTAAAGCGGCTTGTCTGAAAAAGTCGGATCATAATCCAACAGATATACTCAACATTATGGATATCACCATGCGACGGCTTGTCAAAATGGCAAAGAAACTACCTTCATTTAACGACCTCTCACAGGATGGCAAATTCGCTCTTCTTAAAGGTCACTCTTGATTGTCTATTCAAAGTGGTGTCTTGATGCAAACGTGGTTTTTAGTACTAAACTATGTTCTCATTCTATGATGGAAAGCAGAATGTGTACCTGTATGCCCGTGCACGAAAACATCTGCAACGTTTGGCCATATTTATGGTCCGAGGGAACAGGAACAATTATGCCTGCGATAACTATGCTTTCTTGAGGGAAGTCTTTAAGAAGGTAACTTGACGCCTATGCATGAGGCCTTTCGCAAATTCCTGAATGATTCACACTTTTTGCAGAGGCCCGTCCCTATCACACTTTTCATCCCCGTGATCGAGGGACTCCTCATCAGCTAGACGAATCACTATTTCTGTGAGCATGGACAGATTTGCCATGTTAGAAAAAGATGGTGGGAAGCGGAAGTTTGTGCAGAGATTTGTGCTTAAGTGGATGAAGTTGTTCGATAAAAAACGGCTTATTTCGTTTGCTGTTCAAAGCTGTTAGCTTGTAAAATTTTCGAGAGTTGGTGCAATACTGCCCCATTCATCGTTGTTGTGGGTCGTATAGTTCAAAGCGGTGAGTTGAGTACGATAACACTTCGTGCTAAAATTTGCGTATGCATATTTTTGAATTAAAAGTATAATTTTGCAATAATAAACCGGAAACTCGTCTGCACACTTATAACAATGGTGCATAGTAGTCCAGAAGAAATACTAGATTTGGGGGCGTCTTTGTTTGCGTTCATTATCGGTCAGTTATTTGTATAATAAATTTACGCTTAATCTGCCAAATTGTTCCCTCCAGCTTTTCCATCTGAATTTACATATTTAGTTGGCATTTATTCATTGATCGCCTACTCTGTTGCCTGGCCAGCAAGCAAATTCTGTGTTTTGTAAAATAAAAGTCGATGGGCATTTGCTTGGTTGTGTGTCATTTTTAACGCTTCCCCACTAATATGCTTTGATTTCGTTGGTTCACCATTAGGAGTAAGTGCAGGCAAATTGGATTTAGCATTCATAATTGGGGTGTATTATTTAGGTGGCATGGTAGAGATGTTAACGATGCGTGGTGTAACTCGCTTCGATATGGATCAGAAGTGCTGGAGAACGCCGGTCGTTCCAGAGCACTATCACGTATCGTTGGGAATGTTTGATCAGTTGAAAGAGGGTCTACGAGATCAGCAAAAAGACGGTTTTCTCAAGTATGAACTCTCACATGCAACTGTTCATTTGTAATTCTCCTTTTCGTGCTGCAGAGGCTTTTCAGCGACCACAAAACTAATTAATTTTCACATCCATCGTTCATTTACTTGCTCCATTTCTAGCTTCAAGCTTCATCGTCATACGGTATCATCCAGAAAAGAGCAACGAGTAACTTCCGACTGAAAAATTTTCATGTTCATTCATGAGAGGGAGTGCTTTTATGCAAAATTTTAGCCTTTTATGAGAGTCTGCATTGATTTTAGGGGTGATATTTTTGAAATGTTGCTGACAGCCAATTTATTTAAACACTTCTTCAAATTTCTTTTCTGCTTCCCATACGCTACCAACTTCAAAGATTAAATGTTTATTCGCCATCACGTGAAATGAGATATGGAGTGGAGGATGAAAAGAATTGGAGAATATGTCGCCCATCAGATATGCCACTGAGACCAACGAAGAAGTGACATGACAGAGTAAAAATGGGTGTGATAAGATGAAACAGTAATAAAACTTAGTGGAGAAACAGTAATAAACCATTGAAGCTTCGAAACTTAATGAAATTATTAAAATTCAAATAGAAAGCAAGGACAACTCAATAATCGGCTGGGATCTGTAGTCCAAATTTGAAAGTAGTGCAGGCAGATAAGCTAGCTTAATCTTTTTAGAAAGAGCTGAGATAACGACATTGGGGACAAATTCTTTGCCTTCATAAATTTATTCGGGCGGTTAAAGAGAAGGTGGAAAACTCATTAGAAGGTAAATCATTCTCTAGAATGCTTTTGAAATATAGTTCTTTACTATGTATAAATATAGGAATCTTCTTTCGTAGAGAATCTTCCCATATAGTGCTTAATTTTCATCTCTGATAGTAATAAAATATCGAAATATTATACGATAATTTAGAGAAAACCCGAATGAATGTTATACACAACAGGTATCAAAAGTATAACATCGAAGCTATAAAATATCAGATAGGCTCGGCGAATTGAAAATAAATAGCTCCATCAAGAGATATCATAAGAAGAGATTCGGTTTTTTAGATTCTGTCAATCACTGCATCCAGATGTGCGGACTAATGAATTAGCGATCGACCTCATAGTGCTGATCGTATTATTCGATTCGAATCGTGAGGCACTCATCGACCCGGCCGATAAAACCACCGTTGCTCGCCACTGTCAAGAATATCAAGCGCTTTTGCATCGGTAGGGAGGCTTTCATCATTTGCTTAACGAACAAGTTTGCTTTCTGAAGACAAGTCTAGGAGCATTTCAAACGCAGAAAAAAAAAATTTAAACGTTGAATTCTTGTAAGCCAGATGCCTCAAGAAGAAACATGAGGATGTATTAGTGCAATGGAGATTCCGAATGAAATGAGCCTATTCTATTCAAACTTACACGAAGGTCTTCCCTCTTCGCTCTTCGTTTTCTCAGCATTATGCTTAACAGAGAGGTGCTGCCTATGAATGACCACATATCCGTTGCATATAAGTGGTCGTCCTTTGCGAGTTTTTGGCCGGATAGGTCCATACGATCCTAAATCTGGAACCGGATAAATCCTGATTGTCATGGCATGAAACGCTCGGCTGCCAACATAATGGTCGTTTAAAAGTAGCGCGTGTTGTTCCTGGGCGCGGTTAAAGAGTATTATAAAAGTTGGTTATTGCGACGAGTTCACTGGTTATGTCTATGATTATTTGTACCAAATTATCCAACATTTCTGAATGGAAAGAGGGTTATTGTCTCAATGAAGTTCTAGTGATATATGGGGATCACGGCCTCAAATTTTAGGATTTCAGGGAAAATTCGAGGTAGATTTAGACAACATTAACGGCCGATCCGAGAGTGCGTTCTTCTCTTCTTTTAGTGCATCTAGCCGCAAACTTCAGTTATCACGCTGATATTATTGCTGTGTTTCGCTAGCCCTTGCTCAAGTCTGCCTTCTCTGTCCGTCTTCCTCGAATTCTTTATGCTCCTTATTAGCCGTGTTTTTGGCAGATTTGCGTTTACATGCATATCATATTTACTAAATTCGTTCGCCGTTGAGATGATTTCCTTTCGTCGTTCTAGCTTTTCATCACTTGGGCAACTTTTTCTGTGATTATTTTCTTCCCTCATTCTGGCCGTTTCGTGACCTGGGCAATTTTTTCTGCAATTATTTCCTTCTCTCATTCTGTCTTTTCATCACCTGAGAACTTTTCCTGCAATTATTTCCTTGCTTAATTCTGACTTTTTCGTCACCTGAGCAAATTTTCCTGCAATTATATCCTTCTGCTACTCTGAATTTTCTCCACCTGGGCAACTTTTCTTGCAATTATTTTCTTCCCTCATCTTGGCTTTTCATCACCTGGTCAACTTTTTCTGCGGTTATTTTGTTCCCCCATTTTGGCTTTTTTGTCAGTTAGGCAAATTTTCCTGCAATTATTTCCTTCCCTTTTTCTGGCTTTTCATCACTTGGGCAACTTTTCCTGCAATTATTTCCTTCCCTCATTCTGTCTTTTCATCACCTGAGAACTTTCCCTGCAATTATTTTCTTGCTTAATTCTGGCTTTTTCGTCACCTGAGCAAATTTTCCTGCAATTATATCCTTCTGCTACTCTGAATTTTCTCCACCTGGGCAACTTTTCTTGCAATTATTTTCTTCCCTCATCTTGGCTTTTCATCACCTGGTCAACTTTTTCTGCGGTTATTTTGTTCCCCCATTTTGGCTTTTTTGTCAGTTAGGCAAATTTTCCTGCAATTATTTCCTTCCCTTTTTCTGGCTTTTCATCACTTGGGCAACTTTTCCTGCAATTATTTCCTTCCCTCATTCTGTCTTTTCATCACCTGAGAACTTTCCCTGCAATTATTTTCTTGCTTAATTCTGGCTTTTTCGTCACCTGAGCAAATTTTCCTGCAATTATATCCTTCTGCTACTCTGAATTTTCTCCACCTGGGCAACTTTTCTTGCAATTATTTTCTTCCCTCATCTTGGCTTTTCATCACCTGGTCAACTTTTTCTGCGGTTATTTTGTTCCCCCATTTTGGCTTTTTTGTCAGTTAGGCAAATTTTCCTGCAATTATTTCCTTCCCTTTTTCTGGCTTTTCATCACTTGGGCAACTTTTCCTGCAATTATTTCCTTCCCTCATTCTGTCTTTTCATCACCTGAGAACTTTCCCTGCAATTATTTTCTTGCTTAATTCTGGCTTTTTCGTCACCTGAGCAAATTTTCCTGCAATTATATCCTTCTGCTACTCTGAATTTTCTCCACCTGGGCAACTTTTCTTGCAATTATTTTCTTCCCTCATCTTGGCTTTTCATCACCTGGTCAACTTTTTCTGCGGTTATTTTGTTCCCCCATTTTGGCTTTTTTGTCAGTTAGGCAAATTTTCCTGCAATTATTTCCTTCCCTTTTTCTGGCTTTTCATCACTTGGGCAACTTTTCCTGCAATTATTTCCTTCCCTCATTCTGTCTTTTCATCACCTGAGAACTTTCCCTGCAATTATTTTCTTGCTTAATTCTGGCTTTTTCGTCACCTGAGCAAATTTTCCTGCAATTATATCCTTCTGCTACTCTGAATTTTCTCCACCTGGGCAACTTTTCTTGCAATTATTTTCTTCTCTCATCTTGGCTTTTCATCACCTGGTCAAGTTTTTCTGCGGTTATTTTGTTCCCCCATTTTGGCTTTTTTGTTAGTTAGGCAAATTTTCCTGCAATTATTTCCTTCCCTTTTTCTGGCTTTTCATCACCTGGGCAACTTTTCTTGCAATTATTTCCTTCCCTCATTCCGACTTTTTCGTAACCTGAGCAACTTTTTCTGCAATTGTTTCCTTCCCTCATTCTGTCTTTTCATCACCTGGGAACTTTTCCTGCAGTTATTTTCTTCCGTCACCTTGGCTTTTCATCACCTCGTCAACTTTTTCTGCGGTTATTTTGTTCCCCCATTCTGGCTTTTTTGTCAATTAGGCAAATTTCCCTGCAATTATTTCCCTCCTTTTTCCTGGCTTTTCATCACTTGGGCAACTTTTCCTGCAATTATTTTCTTCCCTCATCTTGGCTTTCCATCACCTTTGCAAATCCTACTTGCCTATATATGTCTTCACAGCCCTTTAATAACCAAATGCGTGGCACATTGCGTGCGTAGGCGGCGCAACTACTGACCATAGTTACACGTGCGGGAAAAGAAGAGCGCGTGCGCAGCATTGATGCGTTTTGTTGACCACTTGCGAAGCGTTTATTGCTGCGTGTGTTTCGCTATTGAGTTGAAACGTGGTACTGGATGTTAGCACATTGAAGAGCCAGCTGGCTGCGTTCAGATGCTTTTGACATTGGGCGATTGTTTGCATTTCTGCTGCGCTCGGTGGGGCTAACGTTGTGACCGGTTTTTTGTCGTGCTCTTTCTTTGTCTCCCCACTAGCCGTGATGTTTTGCACGGCGTTTTTATGTTCTGGTTTTCCGTAGCTTGTGCTGTTTTTCTTGACTCCTTCAGAGTGACTACCCTTTGCTGCCAGCCGCTCACCCTGCGTCTCCAGATGTCAGCATTGAAGAACGCGTCAGTCATACGAATCGTTGCGCTAGTGTGTGTGCCACATGCGTGCTACATGCATATGTTTTGCATTGCCTTGGCGCACTCCAGCTGTTTTCCATCATTGCCAACCCTCCGTATGGGCTTTTTTTATATGCACGCTTAGGGGTGGGCAGCTGACGGCGGCATTCGCTTCTCGCAGGGGCCGTATATATGCGGAGCACATTTTGCGTAGCGCAGCGCACGTTTTTTTCCTTGCCGTCATTGACTTGCTTAGGTGTGTGCACGGCTGTCGCTGAATAACAGGAAGTTTTTATCGTACTTGTCCTTTGAAGCTCATGTGTTCCGCACGAAAAAATTCTCTCACCGGCTGCCACAGAACTGCTCTCTATGAAAATAAAAACAGCCAGTGAAACGTTTACATGCGTGACCGAACACGTATCGGTTGAGTGAGACAACGAGAGGAGAATGTTATAACGCGACCTGGCTCATGTCCTATATTTTATTGCAAAGCTAGGAGGAGCTTATTGATTATTCCTGCCAAAACGGATGCAAGCTTGGAAATGTTGCTGCCGAAATGGTCACAAGCCTAGGATTTTTCCTTCCAAAAAGGGTACATGCTTGGAAATGTTCCTGCCGAAACGGCCATAAGCTTAGGATTGTTCCTTCCAAAAAGGATATAAGCTTTAAAAAGGTGGGCGAACAGTGTGCAGCTGTATAGAAAGGTCTAAGGGGGCACAGTGAAGACATCGATTGGCTCCTAGCTAATACATCAGTGGAGGAATTGATGTGCTACTACTGCTCGTGCTTCAATAAATGGTGATATTTGGCAGCAGTGTGAAAGAAGGGGCGTTTTAGCAGAGTTGACAAAAGAAAGTGCGCTGACAAGCAGAACAGATCCAAGTCTTTGCTGCATAAAGCAGCCGTGCATGTTATGTGGAACGACGTTCGCTCTTAAAGTCCCTTCTCCTTGCAACGGGTTCTCTGTAAATTTTAAAGGGAAAGCATATCTTCATTTTTTTATCATAAAATTCGAAGTGTATCATATAAGCTATGCTTTGTTGTATGTATATCGTTGCTATTCTAAGTGCACGTTTGATGTCAACAAAGACACCTTATTTATGCGGCACTGGGTTTTGATTCGACTTCGGTTTTCTTTCAAAACGACACCGGCTTGGAGATGAAATATTTTTCCTGCTCAACGCTTCAGTGTTGTGCTATTTATTCATATATGCGTATGTGTGCTGTTGCTTATATAGACGCATATTATATGCTTCTGCTTGGCTTCACCACCCTTCTCCGCACAGTAGATCGTCGACGACAGTATGTAGTATCCGGCAGCTTCTAGAGATATGTTCCTACAAGAGTCCGGTCGATCATAGCGCTGATCGGCAGTTTCATTAGCACATCTTCAGACTTGAGAGGTGCGTGGTTTTGTCGTCGACACTGAACGGAGTACTTCCGCTTCGTTTCTGAATAGCAGTCATCTGTTTATTTATTGTTTTTATATTTTTTAATTGTAGATGTCTCAGCCCCTTATTTAGGGCCCAGTGGAAATGAAAAAATCTGGCAACCAATGCAGATTGTGTAGGGACTCGTTTGTTGAACGAAAAGCTTCCCAACGAATCTTTCGAATAAGGATTGGATATGGAGCTAAAATTTCAGGTACATGGAGTCGATGTATGGCTACGAAGCTCGAGCGCGCTATGAGACTTTACCGGAGTCGTTGCGAATCCTACGAGTAGTCAGTCAGAATGCAGTCACATTGTTCTTGGGTCGTGTTGATCCCAACGAATCGGAAGCGCTACCGAAGGAATTCTTCAAAACCACCGAATGACGGCGATGATAGTTGATTGACGCCCTGTTTGTGGGACGTTACACTCATTGCCATCTTCAGAATGCCTCTTGCGGCATGCCACAGCGCACTTTTGCGTCCGATATTATAATGTTGCAGCTGTTTTTCCTATCTTTCAAAACAGCAGCTGCTTTGTTATCTGTTCATTCTACTTGTTATATTTATAAGATTTTTCTCTCATCTTCACTTTTTTTTCAAACAGTGATTCAACCTAACCGCATAAATATTTACAAAACTACCACACCCTACCAGTAAGGTAGTGTTTCATTGTCTACCGAGGGTTCATTACCTAAAAAATGGTAAAGCACCTTTGAACTCTTTACTCGTAGAAAGTGTGCAGGAAAAATTTGACAAATGAATGTATGATATTCGCTTATGGAGAAATTGTTTTCACATGATTTCTTGTTTTTTTTTTCCTTTTAAATTCCATAAAAAGTTCATGAATTAGTTCCATGGCCAAATTGGGCGAGATTATGTTTTGCCTTGCGTTTGTTATTCGGTTGGAATATCGGATATGTAGAGTGTTGTTGTTTTCTTCTCATATAGCTTTCATTGTCTTCTCTCGCCGTGAACCGTTGACTCTCTCCCGGTGTTGATGTTTTAACACAAAAGAAACGGTGTTCCTTTCTGTCTATTTGTGCTTCTCGCTCCATCATGTTAAATGTGAAACGCGTTTGTGTGCATGCCGTCTTTAAAACAGTGGGAGATCGCTTTCCTTTTTCACAACATTTCTAAATACAATTTCTTTCTTCCACTAATGTTGCTGAAGGTTTAGAGCGCTATTTTTGTCGCTGTATTTCCTTGCTCGCCTATTTGAGCGTCATACTTTGCTCTATTTCTTTCGTTGTCGTCGTCGTTGTAAGCGTTTTGTTCTTCAATTTCTTGCTATCGTTGTGCGACCCTGATTTCTCAATGAAATAATATGCATCAATGTATTTGGAAAATAATGTAACTTGTTCATGTAAAAGGTGGAATCGAACTTGTAGCGAGTTATTACCGGTGTGCTGGTTTACCGGTTGAGATGTTCGGAAATGTTTGTAAAATAGTGGAAGCCATGGTCGCATAATGTGAATTGGTTGGAATTGATTTGTTTTGTTTTGTGCTTGTTTTCGGATAGCCCAATTACGTAGACGGTCTTCTTCTGTGGTTGGTTTATGTTATCTCACTCTCACAGCAATCGCTACCTCGTGCTATGTCGTGTGTTTTATTTTCTCATATTCAAAAATGATATCCTGCTTGGGAACAACCGAGCACTTCTTCGATCCTAAATCCACTTGCTTGAATTCATTGATTTCAGATGTTATTTTAACCACAAATTTGAGGAATAACTTTATGACCGATGTAGGTGGGAGTATGCGAAAGATCAGTTGAAGCACTGTTGATTATATGGAGATAGATTCCTTATCGTTGAAGAGTTTAACAATGAAAGCGAATGGAAAAAGGTTGTAGAGGGGAAGGGGAAGAGGAGTGCTTTGGATGGGGATATGCAGCGGTTGTTCACCTTGCCGATATTTGCGCTTGAATTTGCCCTCGTTTTTGAAACCTCATTTCGTCTGCGTGTATCTTTTTTTTGGGCAATTTCAGGTGGAGAATCTTCATTTCACACTGTTGTTTGGGACATCTCTCGCGAAACCAAACGGCGTTTTGCCTGAAAGCACCTCATTTTCTTTGTTTGTTTTCGACTTAGAAATTTTTATATATATTTTTTAATTTTGAAGCATATAATTTTATTTGTAAATTGTAAAAGACGACCACACATGTTTTTGTTTAATGAACACCCCGCGACGAATCTATTTATGCGTTGTCCTTCGGGAAGGTGGCATCGTTTCTGATTGAGTAATTTTATCGGAAACTTTTTCGCATTTTTCACTCAGTGGTTCTCACAAAAGTTGTTGGCGTTTTTTTTTATGTTAAAAATTATAGTGTATAATGCGGGCGCGAATTTCACATTAACATCTGTGTGGGTTTCGCCTATCCGATTACATTTACTTTTTAAAGGCTGCTGTTGGAACGTTGCTTCTTGAAACGCCGATACGGAATTTAATGTGCCATTTCGGTTGATATATCATTTCAGAAAGCTTTCCAGAGTGTAGTTACGTTCATTCATAAGCATATTTCTCAATGATTCTAAATTTTGTTATGTGACATTTAAAAGATTAATGGCATCAGCCATTTCTTCAATGGGCAGCCTTTAAATTTAAAAATAAGAAAGCTTCTTTAGCGAGAGCATTTTAATAGTGCAACGAATAGCTGCTCCACAACGACACTTTTTTTGATATTATGCGAAGATTGTACCTCTCGAGGGGCATTGTTATTGTTGTCTGCGAGTCGTCTGTGAGCTCTAAACGATTCGTCGTTCTCTCAGAAAACACCTCGTTTCAATTTCCTACTCCTCTTTAGTGTTCTCATTCGAAGTGGATTTGCATATGCGAATGCGCAGTGTACTTTTATCTTCGGCAGTGTGGTCAAGGTAAATTTTATCCCCTAATTTACTCGCTTATACACCATACTAACATCAATCAAAGGGTATTTTACCAAACAGAAGCACATCATTGCAGCACTACCACTTACCCTCGTTGCCTTGAATAGATCCGTTTATATGATCTCAGAACTCAATTTCTGATCGTATTTTTATTCGATTTTGATGCTTTAATGAGAGACTAGGTTCAGTTGCCGGCGGCAGTCGTGTAATCAGAAGGAAGGGGAAAGCAGAGCTTGGAACGATAGAGGGCATTCACTTTGCAATAGATGAATAGAAGGTTGAGGATTCTGTGAAGCGTAATGAAGGTTACTGATAAGCCTATGACAGTGCATTCATTGAACACATGCATTATGAAAGCGAGTAGGAATGGGATGTCGGGAAGCCGTAGCACGTAGAGTGG
>JAAVTS010002703.1:0-11538 GCA_022845575.1 Baylisascaris ailuri
CATCGATCTTCATACATTTTTTACACTCACTATAAAAAACACATTCCACGTAATAAATAAATATACGCAAGGAATCTAAATATAAAGGCTGCAATCATTTTCCAAACTCCTCTCTTTGCTTCTCAAGTTTCATCACGAATGGACAATTGGTCGCAACGTTTTTCTACCCTTTCAAAAAAAGAAGAAACATCAGTCCCTCAAGCTGTTATTCTTTCCTCATATCGCTTCCTCACATTACTGGTACTTCTTTCCCACTGGATCCTTGTTCCTCCCGCTGATAATCAGAGACCAACCTGCCCATAACAAAACATGCTGATCAGCTCCGGATTTACCCCTCACTTAGTATTGTTTTCTTGAAAATATTATGCAAAACAATTTTACTCAGAATTTTTCACTACAATAATAACCTACTAAATGGTAATATGGCTGCAAAGTTTTACTAGCTGACAATATGGCTGCAAAGTTATGTTACATTCTATGTAAACTATTCGAATATACACCGTTACTATGTGTATTTTGCACTGCATTATTAGAAGGGAAGTTCGTTGTTGATTTTATCCTGCTCAACCTCAAATGCCCTCTAAGTAGAGTGAAGATAACCCACAAAACTCATATAAACAACTTAACTGACATTATCCCTAATAGAGTATTGTGATTGCCTAACTGCAATATTTGAAGTGAAACAAACCATAGAAAGCAGAAATGCTTCATCATCACAATCTAAAGTCATTAAAATGTGAATGCATACGTACGTGTGAAGTGCGATTTCATCATAGTGGGTGAAAAGTTTGGGTTCTCTGGATTTCCACCCGATTCGAATACAATATTCACTATATCGTTACCAACATGTCGCTTACGCTCGATCTGCAAAAACCAAAATTTTTTGTGAAGAATGAGATGCTGTAATATTCCAGAAAATATGGGAATGATGGCAGTGAAACCCTGCGGCGATAGTACTCTACCCATAGAAGTCCACCCATAAAGTCTCCCTTCTACCCATAATGCTCACTCTAACACAACACAGTTGTCACAAAGTTCCACCATACATTTTAATATTTCCACGTGGCTGCATTTTCCCTAACGCCACAACTTCCCTAACAACTTGCCGATGAGGCGAGTANTGTGGCTGCGTTTTCCCTAACGCCACAACTTCCTAACAACTTGCCGATGAGGCGAGTATAGTGGAAGCCCACCTTTCGTTCTCACCTTCTAAATCTTACTCAACTTTTGTCAACAATTATAGTTACCTTTTCGAGTTGCCCTGAGATATTTGACTATTTCCATTTACTTTTAATATAGGTCAATCATCAACAAAACCAGTAATTTATTATTTTCACAGACTACTAAAAACTCATAAATGTTCACCATCTTTTAGGTGCCTTCAGGTCGCAAATATCCCCCTCCCCATCATTAAAACACCTGAAACAATAATCAAAAATAGATATTCCTGTCGATAAGAGAAGAATCTGGAGCTTATTTGTCACCATATTCGCTACTACCAGTCGAATGATTTTTGAGGTTAAGCTAACTGTCCTATCAAATATTAAGCTTTCTGGTCTACAATCATTATGCAAATTAATTACAACTCCAGGCCAACTCTTCATAATTTACTATTAAAAAAACTTTCAAAAAGAAAAAGAAAAAAAGAAACTCGATTGCACACTTAAAGTAATGTGTCAGATCGATGCAAAAATGCTCCCTTTTTGGAGTTTCTTGAAAGCGAAACGAGAGCTCCTTAAAAATAAAGATTTCATTAGCAAGATATATTTCACCACTGAGAAAGTTTAAAAGAGGGGAATATTGCTCGAGATTTCATAGTACCAAAAGTCGATCGTGATTTAATTTAGATATTACGATGTCTGGAGACAATGCTAACAGACCCCCCCCCCCCCCCCACAGATATTCCATATCAAAAGTGTACAAATGACAGTTGCCTTTTAGATATACAATATGTAAAAATTGTTCAAACGAGCTTACTAAATGTTCAAATAGTATTTACATAAACTAACTTGTTGCTTATTATCCTTGCTATACGGTAGCATTGTTGAGACATGAAACATGATTTCATGACCAGCAAATACCGTATAAACCGATTCTCTACCTGTACTGTTCGCTGAAATTACCGTACGTGTAGTATTATTAGAGAATTTAAGGAAGAAGATTCTAGATGCATCTACTCTGAGGAAATTTACAGTATTATTGAGTTAGGCAAGAATTACTGTATAGGCAAGAATGTATGCGAGAATCTAAAAATTACTGCAATATTCAACGACCGTTTAAAACCAATATCATAAATTGTTCGCTGTTAAAAAAGAGTTATATCACCGTAATCGCCTATAGTTCTTTGCAACTCACTTAGCTATAGGCACGAGGGCGACACAGATAAAAAACTAGTTAGAGACGGAGGGGGATAAAACATCAAGTGATGCAAACCAAGCATTCTCCCATGATTATATTATGAAGCAGACTTCAAAAGTTGTATTATCAACTGGCTTAAGGAAGGCAGAGGGAAAGAGGAGAGATCAAAGAAACGATAGAGTTGATCACACTTGAGGAAGAAAGTATCCACTCGTTAGCTTTAAGAAAGATAGACAGGAAAGAATGAGATAACCATAAATGAAGAGAGACAGAGATAGATAAACAAATCCGAAACTGGTCTCAAACGATAGATAGATGCAACTTAAGCAGGAGCTGAAATAGTAAAGACTTTACGAGAAGTGAAAGAACGAAAGAAAAGACTTGATTTTAGTGATCACGAACAGAGAAGATTCATCCAATCTTTTTCTGTCTCTAAAGACCAAATCCTCTCCCAAAGATCTTTCTAAAAGAAGTAAAAATAATTTTTCCACAAGAAAGTATCCTTTCCCATAGGTTTCATGGAGAGTAAGAGAGAGACAGAGGGACAGAGAGAGAAAGAGGAAGAGAGAAAAGAAGAAAAGATGAAGATAGTAACACCAAATGGCAGTTCCCTTAGGGAAAGAGAGGTGGAGTGAAACAATTGATATAGGTTTAACAAAGCGTTCATATGGTGATTATAGAACGTTATCCTCGATACGAGACATCCATCAGAAGCGTGACTATGATAGAGGTGAGAGCAGACGGATGTTGTAGAGCAGAATAAATGTTATCCCTGAATTTAGAGGAAGGATTTTTTTAAATTCAAAAATTAACTAAGGGGTGGTCTTTGTTATAANNNGTCTTTGTTATAAGAAGAAAAAAATCTCAACTATGTGAACGATGCAAGGAGGTAATCAGTTTAAACCATTCTAATTACATTGCATCAAAGGAAAGAAAGTAAGATCCAATACCTATGGCTAATGCGCCTTACATTTTCCATTTCCAAAGCTAGTGCCCATTCCAGTCTCTTGGGAAGAAATTCGGCCAAAGCCAGTGCGCTTTCCAGTTTCCTGGGAAGAAATATGGCCAAAGCCAGCGCGCTTTCCAGTTTCTCCAGAAAAAATTGGGGAGGGGGGGGAGGGGAGAAAGGACCATACAATATTCGATCAATATTCATCCGAAATAAAAACCCTTCCGATCAATTAATATTATCGGCAACGACCCTAGTTCAATAGCGATCAATTTTATAAAAAGAATCATAGCTTCTAGCATTTCTCAGAATATTAGAAAGGAATACTTTATCGTAGAAAAGTGTCAATTATAACAACGACACGTTTATTTGTTACAACATTTTTGCTATTATAATGTACCAATAAAATCTGCTATAATGACAGGCAAAAATATCCCATAAAAAGTATTCCTGAAGGCCTAAATGTTGCTGTAAGCATAGCTACCGTTCACACCAACCATTCAAAAGTAGAGAAATAAGCACTTACTTGTTGTGTCGAGACCTCCTCTATAGCTGCCCCAATCTTGAAGTTCGATTCGTTGACCAAGAAGCTTCACAAATCGTGCAAAATTTCCATCGCCATGCTCTGAAAATAGCATCTCTTTGTAATATAATACCTGATGCTATAATGCGATATTGCTTCGACGCTTTAGTTCACATAAGCATAAAATAATAGGTTTGCTTAACAACAAGTGTGATGGAAGTGGATAATCTCAACCAATCTCGTCCATCTCCTCTCCCTCCCTTCCCCCTCCCATCGTCCCCTTGCCTTCAAACATGTGAAAACTAACTAAGGCAAAATGGCATCGTAGTTAACATACCGTTGGATTTAACGAGGATTGCATCTAACAGTGGACACAATACTATAAACAGGTTTAAAGAATTATTCGAGATTTGGCACCCTCTTACATACACCACCTGAATTTAACAAAAAAAGAACTTCACATTTAATGCTTNNNTGCTTTATTTGAATAGCTAAATAAAAAATGAGAAACCCTTTCGGAAACTCAAAAAAAAAAAAAAAACGAATTCGACGTCAAATTTCCACTGTTAACAATGTTTTAAAAATTCGTTCATAACGCTTGCTTGATGGTTTATTGCCAATTTCGATAATTCCATTATCGTCCGTAGCTCATTAGGTTTTGAACAGATTCTGGAATACGAACATTTTTGCAACCGGTTCGTTTACCACCCATGATGCAGGCTTTTTGCACAGTGGAATTTCCTATGTGTGCTTACTTAAGAAGTTGTGAAGCCTCTCAAGCCATAAGCTGACAAGGCTTATATCTTGTCGCTTAGCGTAGATCAACTTGAGATTTGAATAAACTTTTCCATTGTCGTCAAGGTAGAAAAGCCGTAATTTGCATGAAAATATTAACGTTTAAAGCAAGCAAGCAAGCAAGCAAACAAACAAACAANAATTAACGTTTAAAGCAAAAAACAAAAAACAAAAAAACAAACAAACAAACAAACAAACAAACAAATTAACGAATACAATAAAAAGATTGTCAAACCATTGCTAAGCATTTGTGTATCGGAGACTTGATTGCCTAGAGCGTAGATGACTCCGAATTTGCAATTGGCACCTCCTTCCTGATCCTCAAGAACGATAAGTTCCTTTTGTAACTTCGCGCTCACAATCTCCTTCAACGATCGATTGTAGTCACCCATGCCCGGAAAATGCCTTCAAATAAATCTATACATTATTTTATCATGAATCAACAATAATCAAGTAAGTTTTAAGATGCTATTTATAATATTGCAATCAACTTGGCGAAAACTTACACAAAGATAGTAAGTAATAGTAAATTAAATAGCAAATTAGTAAAATCGTCCAATTTTTTCGCTTCCTCTTCACCCATTTTTCTCTTTTCTCCCAGTTCGATCCTGCGCACTACTTTCAAAATATGCAAATAGGTAAAGTCGCGTTCGAATGCACCAGTTTTTTTTTCTTGAATATCACCGTTTTGAATACTTGATGTGTTCTCATGCGTTCCGCAGAGAATAGTGACGTAATTAAAAATTCATTCGCTCTGAAAGAAACACTTCGAAGGTGTTCTCAAAAAAGTCTCTAAGTGATTTGGGTGCGATAAACTCTCGAAGATTGCAATGATGTCATATCATCAAAAAGTATCAACTTGGCGTACTATTCCCATACTTATACCAAATAGAGTACAGTACTGCGCTGAACCTGAAGCCACAACCGTAGCATAAGCACAGTATAGTCTAAATTCTGAAGGGTGATATAAATCTACTTCATACCAATTTCTAGGGAAAAGCATGGGCGCATTGTATCATCCCTCTACTGTATTTGTACTTAAAATACACTTTAGTATTACTTCAAATACGCTTAGTAAATCCTAATTCAGAATTAGTGCCACTGTTGCGCTTTTCCAATTTCAAGTTCGAGCACTGCGTACCAATATGTCTCTATCGATCGCCGGTTAAAATAGACACAGTATTTGTCCGAAAATAAGGGACTGAATTTTGCGTTTTGGATCCTCGAAAATATCAACGAGTATGCTAGATTATTTTAGGCTCATATCTTTGTTTCCGTAATTTTTTTTTCTATTTTAACTCATTCATTTTTTTCTCATTTCCGTCTCACTTAACAAAAAACAACTCAGATAAGTAAAGTTTATGAAACCTTCTAAAGTACGAGGCTCCAATTGGAGACAAATTTGTTTGCTTCATCGCTCCATTCTATGGTTCAGATGAATCTCACTTTGAAAGATGGCTTGAAGAAAGGAACTTCAAGAGCCATCACACCTTTTGAAATGGCAGAATTATGAACAATAAATGGAAGCGGCGTATTTGACGAAATGATACAAATGGCGTTTAGAACTTTTTTGCAAGCGTATTTTCCGGTTTTCAAGGTTCCAAAGTCGCTATTATAAGATCTCATCGAACTGAACACCCACATAGTAGAGCGGGGCCCTAAACGTGACGAATACTGCCAAACCTATTGAAGGAGGAGGGTTCTAAACACGATGAATACTGTCAAACCTATTGGGGAGGGGGGGGGGGGGGGGGGGGGGTTCTAAACACGACGAATACTGTCAAACTTAGGAAAATGTGGCAAGAAGCTGAAGAAAGCGGTACATACAGAGGTAGTGAAAGCAATTAGCCGTTCAAAACCTCTGATAACGTAATCTGCGCAGTCAATGACACCTTGAAAAGTGACTGGGAAAGACGCGTAAAGGAGCTGAAGATTGCACAGACAGAGAAAAGAAATTCTGCATCGCTGTCCAAAAGCTATTAGCGATGCGAATCCCCTCTAAGCTTCTTCCTCAACCAGAAGTCTTGCAGCATTCAGATGCCCTGAATGGTCGACTGGTTCTGAATGGTCAGCTCAGAAGGTGATAATATTTGAGTTCGATGAGAACGAAAGGGGATCTGAATGAGACTGACAAAATAAAAAGGCCTCGTGTGGGATTCCCGAAAAGGCTCAGCTAGATAGTTTATAGACTGCAACTAGAGCTGGCAAACGATCCGGAAGGAAGCTGTATGTCGTGCAGGGTCAATGCACTGCTGAGATTGATATAGAAATTTAGGAGCATATAGCTAGCCGTGAAACGCCTTCATGTAAAGCCTGGCGCGAATATAGTGAGGCCTCGCAGTACAAATTGGCCTAACAATAACGATGGGCAGTCTGCTTTGCCAAGTAAAGCCACCGTCACATTAGGAAGATCTTGCTGAAGTGCTTTTTCTTGAAGAAGAAACAGAAAAAGGAAATGTAAGGGTCCTCTCTAGGAAAGACTCTAAATCTGTGGAAGGAAACAAAAAGGTACATGGAGGACTATCTTCTTATTCATGGACATCAAAAAACGAAGCCGCAGGAGTAGGGTATGATTATTGAAATNNNTTTTCGGGTCAAACTTACATAGTAATAGTACAGTAAACTCGGCAACTGAAACTTCGGTTAATTACGGTACTGTGCCCTTTTGAGGGAAAAGTACAAACAAAATATTGTGGCAAGAAATTTGACATGATGAATTGCATCACTGTTGCTGGGACTAGGGCTAACAGCGCAGCACTGGTTGGCGAGAACCATTTGCCTGTATAAGGGAAGCGGGAGAGGGGTAGGAGGGGGAAGGCACGAGCAAAGACGGCTAAACAATCTTTAAAGAATCGAAAGAGTCCCTTATAAGAATGAAGCTAATATTCGTGAAAATGACCTATGAAGGTAGCATAAGCAATTAATAGCAATGAAGCTATGCAGGTAATACTAAATCTTTTGCAATGTTTCACTCTGAAACAATGCAGAACATTCATGTTTTGATGAAGGAACAAAATTATTCGTACATACACACGTGCAGAGAGCTTTCCCGGTTAAGATCAAGGTTATAAGGCTAATTTTGAGCTAGATTGAGGCGACCACTCCTTCATGAATGCAGCCGTCTATTCGATTTGTTCGACTACCCATTCTTAACACATTACTAAGAAACTAGAATAGTCTAGAAAACAAAACTTCGCTTCGATCAACTCAGAGTGAACAAGGAATCTGAAATTTTGTTCGATTTTTTACGCATGATTTCTTCTTCAGTGATCTATCTTCCCTTTGTACCTTACTAAGTAAATCACTACCATGACACCATGACATGATATCGGACAATAAGTGATGTAAACATCTTTGAAATCAAGGGCTAGTCTACAAAGCATTTCGAAGAGCGATTTATTACAATGTTTCGGCTCTGATTTTCTCTTTCCGTGAAACTGTTGCAGCTTCTCTAATTTACTGCGTGAGAAATCCTCTTTAATATGGCAAAAAAAGGAAAACTTCAACAAGATCATCGGTCATTTACTAGCTGCAACATCGAATAATTGGAAACTGAGCTGACCACTACCATAATAATTATAAAAGAGATAATCGTAAAAACATACTGTAGAATAGATTTTGCTGTGACCGCTTTATATAAACCCGCATATGTCGGAACACAAAGGCGACGGGGTCCCTGCAACAATATCTCTTATCAAATCACTTAAGAGATCATTGTTGAAGTAAAATACAACGATTACTTAGGGTCAGTGCCAACACAGCTGCCACAATATGCGCTTTTGTTCCACTCAACTGAGCAGCCAATTTTAAGAATTGCCAATAAAAAAATAAATGAACAAAATCGCCCCAAAATCTTTTCTATAACCCATTTCGAAGGCGATGGATCAAAGTCATCCCATAGTTCATTAAATTGCATATTTTCATAACCGTAACTGTACAGGACCGATTTCACACTGAATAATATTATCTGCACCACAGGTGGAGTGCTCGGAAATAAAATGTATTAAACAATTTTGAGCTTGACATCAGAAGTGTTGTCCTCATCTAGCGACTGGTCAGATGACCAAATAGATCAACACAACTTTTCTTATTTACTTCAACCGCTGCCCATTTTAATCATTGCGGCATAAATATAAAGGAGGAACGGAACGGTTTACCAGCAATGCCTCTGCTTTTTATCCTTCCATCAAAGTACAGCACCTGTTAATCCATAAGCATTATCCATGACTGAAGTATCATAGAGGGTTAAATGAAAAAAAGGAAGTACATAGTATATCAACATAAACTACAGCATAAAACTGAAAGTTATGACGTAAGAAATAAATAAAAGACTACAAAGCAAAACTGCATTGGCGAGAAGAGGACTGGTCAGGACTAAAGGTCATAAAATCGGAATTGTTTAACGCCAAAGTATTTCTCAAAAAGCACGAAGCTATATCATTTTCCACCAACTTATGCTATTTTCCACCCAAGTCAGGCTTTACTCTATTCACTGAGAGAAAAAGTAGTCAGACACGATACTCAGAAAAAGAGTAGACAGACACGATACTCAGAAAAAGAGTAGACAGACACGACTTTCGTATCTCGCTTTCAGACAACTTCGATGCTTTTGTTGTTTCCTCATAAACCCTCGACAGGACTTTCGTTACAGACCGAATAAACGCCACATAAATATCTGACTCGAACACTTTCCTCTGCGACCTCCTCAGCTTATATCAAATCCGCTATCCCCGCGGTGGGTTATATCTGGAAGGACTGTTCGCAAAGCAGTACCATATTGTTCATTTTAGTGCTGAACCTTTCATATTTTCCAGCACAGCAACATCAATTCGATATATTCCTCTCAAAATCCACTAATTTAGCACTGTTCATAGCTCTTTATGCCTATTTCGGGCAAAAAGCGTCCTATAATTTTCAATGTTTTGAGAGCCTATTGATAGGGTATCATAGATTGTGCATTGCTCTTTACCTCGTTTTCCAAATTTTGCGGTTCTATCACATCTCGTTGGTATAAACGCATCTTTTATTCTCTCTCAATTTATTCGTCTTAATCACACCAATATTTCAGGGAAATCCACTTATTCCTTATGTTGAGATTTATATCAATATTGAATGTAACTCTACCTTATTCGCTCCTTCTTTCGACCTTATAGTCAAATAGACTCACAACTAATGGGAATTGTTTACATAAAGCTTTAGAGAGAAAACAATTGTGCTTCGTGTTGAATATTGTTCGCATTTGTACTGTTTCTTTTAGTCACGCACAACGAATAAACAAAAGATATTCACCTCATTTTTGTCATGCTTATAGTTCATTTTATCACTACTTTTTATAGATACTGTCTTCACGTCAATACACTATACGGATAATCCTTTTATCCTCATCGGATCTGCTAATCACCTGTCACATCCGTCCGATTTTTTTTCAACAATCCAGACCCTTTAATATATTTTGCTATGAGATATCCATCCCAAGATGAACTCCTCTTCCTTTATACTTGTATTTCTATAAATAATGAAAAAAAATTTGTTTTCCGCTGGCAGCGTTAACCATCTTTCTCACATATCAATAGGTGATGGGCGATGATCACCTCACTAGGAAACTGAAAGTTTTTACCACAAAAGAGATTCGATATTCATTCAATTTGTTGTTTATAGCGTTATATATTTTGAAGAAAAACGGTCGGTTCTTAGATGAACGCAAATATAGACAATTCTGTCAGCGAAATTATCTCTGCGCACTTCTGATCACCACAATGGTTTACTGTTCAAGCACATCAAGCACACCGCCGACGTGTAATATTCCGGATAATAAGAGAAGCCCGGCTGATTACTGCACCAAAATGAATCATTTCCACCAATCTTTCTCCTACGACCTTTCATCTCGACCTCCCCTTTTCCCTAATACACATACTTTTCAATTCTTGATTTATTTCTTACATATCAATTTTCAGTTTTATATGATTTAATTCACGTGATAATGACGAAATAAGCAGACATTTCAAATCCATTAAAGCTAATTAAAACATTTACCTCTGCTGTCCAAAGAATGGCGCGGCACATGCGATTACCCTCCGATTCTTCTTCGACCAAAATCGACATGAAGAACGGTGATTTCGTTGTCGGATCAATGCCCGCAAAATTTTGATGCTCTAAAATTGATCCCGTGATTATCTCTCAACTGATTATATCAATATGAATAATCAATGACATTTAATCGAACTTATCATTTTTCTGAATTATCTCCAATATGACTTCATTTAGCGCAAATGTGATCGACCAATTTGCGTCATCAAAGCCAAAACTATATAGTGGACGGTAATTCTGGTCAAAAAGACGAGAACGACAAGCATTCATTGACGTGACCAGATGAAGAAATGGGGGAGGGGGAAGGGAGAGGGAGGAGAGGGAGGGAGAGGGAGGGGGAAGGGAGCTAAAAGAGACCTAAGTGTTACAGTATCGCTCTTCTCGGACCTAAAACATAGATAATTTCAACAATCACTGTAATAACTTCAGCTATGCATGTTATTGTTATACTTACAGTATGTTATTGTTATAGAACCCCATTACTTTTTATCCAAACTCATGAAATTCATAAAATACAATAAGAAATGCCACAGAAAACTCCCAAGTTACAGAGAATTAGGCGAACAGTTGGTTTAAATATCCAAGTTCTGGGATATTCAAAGAGGACATTTAAAATATAAATGATATAACGTAGCGACGATTTCAGCACAATACCTAGTATAAATGTGCTGTAATGCGGAGATATCCACAGCAAAATATATTATAGAATGCAAGAGGATGCAGATGTTTATTTTTTTTGTATGCAAAATAAAACTCACCGCTGCCCAGGAAATATTTCCAGTACCATCGTGTCTCTTCTTGAGGGTTTTCCACGATGACTGGGCTT
>JAAVTS010002704.1:12513-26280 GCA_022845575.1 Baylisascaris ailuri
GGCAGTCATCTACTTTAACCTATTTCGATCATTTTAGCAAATATAAGTAAGTGGAATGTATGCACTATTACTTTTTAATAATTGAAGTTTGTTGAAAAATGTTTTGCATCTCGTGTATTTGATGAAATTTAATGTGAAAAGAGCGATTTGGTGATTATCCACTTGTAGTTGCAAGACGAAGAAGCAAAAACTATGAATTGTACTTTTATTATTCATATGTAGTGTATTATGCTTGTTATTACACTAGCTGTTTATCACTGATATATCTTTTGTTGATAAGTCTGGTAATCATTTCCTCTTGATTTATAGTAGTTTCCTCTCAAAGCTTGCTTCATTTTAATGCAGATGCTTTCGTTAATGGGACAATCGGCTGCATTCTCTAATATTGATGATGCTGATAAATGGCGTGAAGCAGCACTCGCAGCTATTTCAGCGAAAATTCAATCGCAACTCGATCGGTTACAAAATCCAAACGATTGCACATCAGCAAGGTGATTTCTCGATTCTTGTTTTATTGAGACGTTTTATGAATATTGCAGAAGAAGAAAACGATTATCGAGAGCAGCTAAGGGATTTGTACTCTTTGAGTGGAATGATTATCCATTAAGCCACGCCTACCTGCGCAAACTACCACTTTCTCTCTCTTTGTATATTTGTCCCTCACTCTTTCTCTGTCCCTGTCTATTCGTTTCTCTCTCTCTAGCTTCTGCGTATTCGTTTCTCTCTCTATCTGGGATCAGTGAACAATGATTATAATAGGTGGCTGTGATATTATGATGGAAACCGTAGTAGCTGATAAAAATCTAAGTCAGTGAAGGTGATTATATTCTAACATTTCACTTTTGTGAATCTACTGTTGTTGGAATAAGGGCTGATAACATTCGAAAATTCCATTCACACAGTCCTCGAGTGGTAGAGTAGATGTTGTCGACTGATGGACTGCGAACATAAGAGGCGCGAGAGGTAATTTCGTCCACTGAATAGCCCCTAGCCTTTCCTCTATCATATCAGACAGAAACAGTGCAATAAAAATCTAAGAATCTTTGTGAGAGCAGAGCTGCAAGTGTTGAAAATTGTTTCATTTAAAGGTCTCTGATCTGTCAGTTGAACAAGGGTTGTGGCTTCGGCTGTCAACTGCATCATGTCACCTATTGCTTTATCGTTGCATACGGCACTAACAGGACGTTGATCCTGTTGCATGACGGTCGTGACTGGAATTATTCGGCGAGAGGATGGACTGCTGCCTTCCTGCCCATTTCACGGTGTAAACACACCGATGTGTCAAAGGTTCATTTTTGCTTTCCTTTTTTCCATATATATTTGCTCTTCTATCTTAGTGCCAGTTTGACATGAGGGAAAGTTCTGTCTAAGCTCACCAAGGGTGTCTGTCACAAGAGACGATGCCTATTACCTGAAATAACAGATTCGGCCACCATATGTTTATGGTTAGTTGGGGCTATTGATGCCTTATATTGCTAATAGACAATTAGTGACTTTTATGAAAGGCTGTGAAAGATGCATGAGGGAAGATGTTGGCATGGAAGGAAGAGATGAAAGCGAATTCCGAAGCATCGAAATTCCTCTCATCGGTGACAATATTTTTTATGGTATGCTGTCAGATCTGGAGGTGGATTTCCTAACTAGAGACTTCGCGAGGTTTAACCTCAGAACAGAGGAGATTGCATGAAATCAGGCAACAATTTTTTTAAATGATTTCGTGATGATTTTTACCGATAGAGAAATCTCATTATTGCGTCTAAAGAGACCGCAATTTTTTCGCAAAGTTCTGTTGTAAATTCTAAAAGATATGCCATGCTTTTCGCGAACTTAAGCCATCAAGATTTATAAAAATTGCTGCTTTATGCTGTTTGTGAGGATGCTACGCTGCCGCTTGCATAGCTTAAAAATTATAAACCGTCGTTTCATCGTCCTTGATTATAACATGGTCAATATTTATTGCGTTCTGCATCTTAACGCACAAATGAATTGGAGTGATTTATTGTCTTTGAGAGTTTTTTTCTTGATAAAATTTTGTTCTAAAATTGTTAATATGTTTGTCTTCTTGAAAGTTTCTGCGGTCACGTTAAAAATGGGCATTTACAGATGGGATTTTGCTCAAAAAATTGGAACAAATGATATTTTAGTTAACAAAAATGCTAGCACTTTTCTTTTATGTAAGTTGTTTCTGAACATTGTTTGCAATAGTTGGCTGATTGGATATGAAAATAATTGTGCTGCAGCGAATAGACGTATAACCAATCGGCTGTTTTGCATATTCGGAAAACTTGACAAGAAAGCACATGGGGATTTTGAGGCGTTTTGTTAAATCGGAGGAAGATGAATGACAGAACGTTCGTTTGAATGCATCACACCGAATGACTTTTGGGAGAGTTCGATTTGTTCGGCTGCTAGTATACTGCAAGCTGGATATGACATAACATTACTTATTTGGTTGACTTTTCTCAACAAAAGCTTCCAAGAGTCCATTTGCGATGATCCTAAAGAGTGCATTACACGAGCCATATACATTTATCACTCTGCGAATTTTTACAGAGCACATAACATTTATGCCTCACTTCTTATCTAATTTTCTTCATTAAATGCCTTTTTGGCTATATTATTTCGACCATTGATGAGTCGACTTTGGATTTATTGCTTGATTACTGTTTGCAGTTATGTAGTCATTATTTTATCGCCTGCTAACTTTTTTTTTCCATTCAGCACAAATAGTATCACATCGCTGACTGTCATTGTTACTGCATTAATTTAGAGGTTATTTCATCTTTCATTGCACTGTAAATTTTGGTAGTCGCTGACATTTTTGCGGTGAAAATTTCGAATTTCTAAATGATTGCTATGGAAAGAAAATACGGGCGGATATCCTTTGGAGAGTTCTAATCGTCTGTTCATTGACCGAAAGTTTTATCAGCAAAATCTGGATCATTGTCACTTGCATTTAGTGTGAAGGATGTGAAGGATGCAGGAAAAGGCGATGGTTAACTGCAATAGAAAACTTTAAAAGAGCGATATTTTGTTGACTATGTTGCAAGTGGTGTCATCGGAGAGATAGCATTTCACTTGCAGCGGGAAATTTTGAGTAAAGGATTTTAGGATGAAGGAAACGAAAAGGAATGGTCATCTATAGTAATGAGTGCTCCACGCAGAGTGGTAAAGTTGCCGATTATCGATGGCCTGCATGGACGGCCACCTTTCTTACCGCTTGCTTTTCCAGAATCCATTGCTTCCGATCTTTTGAAGCTCCACTCTAATCCACCGGTTTTCTTCGTCTCACAGGTACACTTCCTAAACTATTTCCTCCGTTCTCAACGTGTTAAAAAAAGCTCCAATTTTTTTTTCTTTTGTAGTGGGAGGATGAACGGAAATGACGTGCATCAGAATATCAGCAGATGGAATTTTGAAATGCCGGCGAGTTGTGAATTTAATATCACGAAGACTCAAGGGGCTTCAAGCGTTATGAGAGAGGGATTTGGTGACAACAATGAAAATATCGTCGACAAAATGGTTGTAGTATTTGGGATTTAGGTGAACACCTTATGCAGCTGCTTGTTGAATCTGATTGCATTTGCCCTGCCGTTTCCATTTCCTTTGTTGAAATGAAATTTGGATGCAACGCATTTTGGCTCGTTGAGGTGATGAGAATGTTGGTAAACTACCCTACTCAGAATAGATTATTCAGGTAAAGGCACTTCTGCTAATGTGTCCTTCAAAGAAGAGGCACTTTTAAAGCTGGAAATAATAGGTCTTTCAGGTACACTCACAGTTTGCTTGCGAATTGCTTTTTTATGAAGCTAGTTTAACAGTTGCAGTTCAGCGTCTGAAGTTGCTAGAAGTTGATTTATCTCAAATGGAAGAGACTTGAGAAACAGACGAAAATCTGAAAAGTGGCCGGCCAGCTGGTTCTCATTTTTCCTATTTTTTTTCTTTGGTTAATGTGACAGCTGATTTTGTGCTAATGTGTTGAGCTCGAAAAAAGGCCGCTAGATGCATTTTTCCATGTCCCAGTTGACGTAATGAGATAAGGTTTAAAAAGTTAAATTTATTGCTACAACTTTCAGTTTCTGCGCTATTTGATGCGTCCAAACGATGTATTGGCCAAGAGGATCACAGAGGCTGCATCGAAAATTCCATTTAACGAAGGTGATTATTTTTTTGCAAGGCAACAGAAGTAAATGCTAACCTTTTTCATATTCCATAATCAATTCGAATTCACTTGTAATTTTCAAAGTTATGCTGCTAATTAATCAGAGTTTTATTTACTATAAATAATTTCATTGAGTTCCACAACACTTATTTTGTTTCTTCTATGAGTTTTGAAAGTTTACTTTCCTTGATAAAGTGTGTTTAAGTAAAGTGTAAAATTTCGTTAGGCTGCATTGCCTATAGGCTCATTTCGAAGAACTTCATTTGTAGTTTCATAACTAAATATAGATCTCTTTGGACCTCTAATCTTCAAATTTTTTAGACATTCTTTGTTCTCTTTCTTGGTTTGGGCTAGCTAACAGTTGCGGTTGTTGAAAATAGTGCTAGGTACTTTTTTACAAGTCAAAGTTTCTTGGTAAAAAGTGCAATATTTGCGTCTTCCTGTTGAAATTTCCGAAATAGTTGGGTTGATGAGATAGTTCGTCACGCTAGTTGATATTATGATGTTCGATAGCCGATTTTAGTTCATGAAAAAATTTGACTGTTTTGGTTGAAATTGATCGTTTTGGTAAAAAAAAAAAGTTGATCGTTTTACTGAGTGTTTCATTTTTCCATCTGGAAATTCAATTCAGTGCATATTGCTGTAATTTGTGATTCAGTATAATCAGTGTGAACAATACTCCTTAAGCATCTCAGGGCTTTACTGATGAGTTTTAGGACCAGTAGTTGGACTTCAAATTCGGAGGACCGATAAAGTTGGAACCGAAGCGGCTTTTCATGCCCTTGCCGAGTATATGAAATGGACTGAATATTGGTTTCAAATCGAGGAATATCGAACCGGTAGATCAATTCAGCGGCGTATTTATGTAGCAACTGATGACCCTTCAGTGTTTGCCGAAGCGAAGGAAAAGTAATCATTTTCGTTTTATTTGAACGTTGATTTCGCTTTTTCGACATTTAAAAATTCATCTTTATAATAAAACTTAGGAATATCTTTCTAATTATTTGTCACATATATCCTTTATTTTGTTTGTAATTTTAAAGGAGAATATCAATGAGAAGTGCTCAGAAATGATGGGCATTAATCATCAAGCCACTAGATGAGGTGGATTTTATCGCTCATAAGTCAAACGTGCAGTGAAGTCTATAGTGGTGAGTTTACAGTGAAGCTTACGCTTATTGCTTAATTTCAGCGAATAAATAAAATGCAATCGTTGTGTTTGATTGACGTGGTGGATATGTGAGCAGTTTTGTACAATTTTCTAACTAAATTCTCACAGCATATCTGAGGGAAATATTGTTGTTTTTTGTGCGGATTAAACAATGTTTACAGGTATTCAAATTATGAGATTTATGGTGATGTTGCGATAGCTGATAGTGCACAAACGAGGAAACGCTATAGTAGTGACTCGCTTTTTGGTGTTATCATTGATGTTGAAATGCTTGCCAGGTATTTTCTTCTTTGGATCATTCTCTATTGTTCCCTTTATTCATTGCTACTCTTTATAACAGTGTATTCTCATTGCATATTCGGAAGTAAACTGGATGCATTTGTGTATTTACGGTCTCGTTATAAAATTTATAAAATCATATTCATTTTATTTGTTACATCCAGTGATTCCCTCTTGCTCTTCTTAATAAATCCATTCATATTCTATCATGAAACTATATATATGCGTACCTCTACACATTATATCAATATTTCGATTGCTTCACGTTAACACGCTGCACATGCTGGATTATCCACATTAGAAAGCATTTCCTTCCTGAATTTGAATAAAGTGGGGATATCCTGAGCGGGCGACGGACGTCAAATCCTCCAAAGATAGAATCCTCTTAGTTAGATTGCTCCATAGAATTTACAGATTCATATGAAGCATGAAATGCACAAAAGTACCTGTGGAACGAAACTTCTCTCAGGTTATATTGTGTCATCAAAATGGATGCCAGATTTCCTTTTGATAGTAGCATAATAATATGTATGCCATTTATATACTGTCGTTTCAGGTGTGCGTATCTGGTATGCACGTTCAGTTCGCAGGTTTGTCGTATGGGCTACGAATTAATGCAAATACGGGTTGGTGATGCCGGTAATAGATTTCACTCACTTGATGATCTATATTACTACGGTGGACAGCATGGTGAGTAAATTTTTTTTTCTCAGTTTCCTAAATTTTACTCAGGAAACAACTGACGGTCACTTACGAGTGTCGAGAGGTCGGATATGTGTGACCTTTCTTATCGGATAAGAAAACTCCATTTTTGAAACGCTAACAAGAGTTTAGTGATTGCTATTGCTTTAATGGGCTAGTGCCATGAAAGCTAAATGGTATAGGTGAATCACCGAAACTTTTTGATTGCGAGTTCGAGAGTCGTTCCCGTTTTTGTTATAATCTTGATTTCGAGTTTTATTTCAATGCCGATTGAGCCAATTTTCGACGTATTGCATCTCTATGAGGTTCTTGTTGAAGCCTACTCTGTGACTAAGTGATCCTCTCCCATTCAAAAGAACATTAAACTGCATGGAACTTTGCCATTTAAAATTTTGGAATTTACTAATTCACACGATTGCGATGATGTTTGCAGCTCACGAACAAGTCGTTGTTGAGGCCTATGAGGCTGAATCAAAGCAAGAGATTAGTCTTAAAGTGGGCGACGTGGTTGGTGTAGCTGGCAACCATTGGGATGGCTTTTCGAAGGGTATCAATCGACGTACTGGAGCGAACGGTCTTTATCCTTCATACAAAGTGCGTGAAAAGTGGATAGTTGTTCCATTCCCATAGCTTGCTACTCAAACCTAGCAGCTATATCCTTGATTAATTTTGCGATGTATTGGACGTCTTTGTTCTTTTTTTTTCACGTCCCTCCATCTCGACGTTAATTTTGAGGCGATAATTGCCAAATTTTCACCCCTTTGTTGGTTTCGTTCCCGCCCGATTAGTGCAGGTTTCGTAAAGTTTAATTGTTCTAGTTGGATAAATATAATTTCGTGGTGTTTATTCCACTTTTAAGGCGCTTTCGTCGATATATTTCAAAAGTTTTCCAAAAAATGTGTCGTCATCGAAATTATTTTGATCTGAATTCGATGATGGAGCTGGATGTTCTCATATTTAAATTACAATTGGAATGTTCAAGTTGTATATTTGCGGAGTTTCTTAGAGGGGTGATATTATTGATAAAAATGTTGAATTCATTAAGCTTAGCGATGGGGATCTTGTGTTTTTTTAACTTTACAAATTTGAGAGAGTAAAGATTGGGCTGTTAGGTTGAGAGCGTTGTTTAGCGTCCTCTATCTTATAGGTAATAATTGTGTCAAGGTGATTGTCCCAATGCTTGTTGTCGTTTTTGCAAAATCATTATCAGAAGTTTTCTTTTTTATTTATTATATTAAGTGGATGATTTTTAGTTTATTGCATTGATTGATTTATAGCTTAATGCTTTCATTGATTGTTGTTTTTGCTCAACGACAAAGCTGTGTTATTCTAGAGTCTGCGTTCAGCGCTATTCGATCCATCTTCCCTTTTCCAAATTTCTAAGCGATATCCACCATTTCAATGTTTGATGGAGTGCATTTGAAGCGTTTCATTTTTAAAGTCTTTATGCATCAGTTTTATTTATTCATATATCGTATTTGGTATTCGTATTGGAAAAGAGTGTTGAAAGATCGGAAAGCGCCACCTTTGATTGCTTTTGATTCTTTTTATAATTATTGTGCAAGAATAATTTGCATTTCAGCAATGATACGTATGTCATCATTCATCTATTTCTACTCAAGTCTTTATTGTTCTTCAAAGAGTTGTTGTGTTTGTTTGATCGTGACAGAAGTAGCACACAAGAGGATCTTCAAAATAACTTTACAAACGCGTTGAACCCATAGAACGATCATTATGCATTGTATAATTATCCGATATGTTCTGTTCTTGTAACTTAACAGCGAGTCTTGTTCAGGCAGTCCTTTCACGATCAATTAGCAATATAAACACTGATGGCTTTAACTTCATTTAATATCACTCTCTTGAGATACATTATATTAGAACTGCTTTGCATTGCCTTATTTATAATATAATTGCTTTTCTCGTCTTCTTTTTCGCTTTTCTTGTTTCTCTCATTCGTTATTGTTTGATCGCTATGTCATTGTTATGAATTTAAATGATTACTTTATTTTGAAGCATTTAAAGACCTATCGCTTGCCGCACTTTTCAAATGCCATTTGCTTTCTTGTCGTGCAATTCCCGTTGTTATGTTTGTTGCTAGTCATTCGTGTTTTGTTACCATTTAAGATATCTATCAATGGCTTTAAGGTGTACCTAAGCTATATATGGTTTTTTTGAGCCATCTCTCATGAAAGACAATATTGTGGTATACACTTGAGTTTTTGTTTGTTATGAAAATATTGTTTAGTGATCGGTTTAATGGAAATTGCTTGCTTAATTCGATTGTTGTTTGGAAATTGAACCGGCGCTCAGTAATTCGTGATTTTTTAAGCGGATTAGCTGAGTTTCTATGAGGTTTTTTTTTTTTTTTAAATGGAGCCATTATAAGAGCTTAGAAACGGTTAGTTTGGACTATGATGTTTTTTATGATACGGAAAGGGGAACTTTCTCGTTGCAAATCCTTTCAAATCGTTTCGTTGATCTCTATTTTTTGAATTCTTCTTTGTTTCGTTTTCTTTGAATTGGAGTAGGCAGAAGACAACTGCTACTATCAGAGATATTTTATGTTTAAGAGTGTAGCGTTTCTTTTGAGAATTGAAGAACTTGACGCGATCGGAAACGCTCATTTGCATTTTTTTAATGAGGTAAGATCCTCTCATGCACTGTTCATCCTGGTGATTGATGTTCCGCATTGGGATTTTCCATCTTCCTGCCCCTTTCCCCTCCTATATTATTGATCATGGATATGACAGAGGAAAGTAATTGCTTTGCAGTCATCATCGGTTTGTTATTTGAAGCCTTCCAACCGGTTGACGTGCGCGAACGCTCGTAAACGTCATTGAAATTGCTGTATCTGTTGCTCATTGAAGGAAAGGTTATATATGATTTTCGAAATGTCAATGCGTTCTGCGCTTTGCGTTGTTCATTATGGATTTTTTATTTATGGATTCATTCCTTATGATGAAAAGAAGAAAGCTTTAAATGCTCTTAGTCGTTTGTTGGTGCAGCTATATTAGCCATAGATTTAAAGAATGGGGTGGAAAATGTGCGAACATCCGGCTGGACGTGACAGAAGCGGTACAATGATTTTAATGATTTTATTGGCTCAGAGACACGCTTATATGCTAGTTTAATCATGCAGTCGATCTTTTACGAATCATAGCATTATATTGGATTGGTGAAAAAAGAATGTCACTCGTGAGTTATCTCTTTTGCATCGATGGAAAAGGGGACGCTAAGCCCAGATGTTTTTTCTAATAGATCGGCTTCGTTGTGAGACGATGGTGATGTTTGGAATGCTCTTAATTCGCTTTCCGCGACACCGGCATGATTTCGATGTTTGAGCTACTGATGATGCAGTTGATGGCGCAATGTTGGTGGTGTGATGCGTTGAAGCATAGATAGATATCTGTGGAGGAAATTAGTGAATTCGTGATGTACCTTGGGGAGTTCGGCGAAACGTTCTCGGGTTACAGCTTGGACAAAGACATGGTTTGATTCAGAGTGGTTTTACAATAACTGTGCTTTGTTGTGTGGAATGATTCAGACACCTCCGAAGACAACGTCTGCAAGGCTACGGCGAGTGTTTGAGTGTTTTACATGCTATTCTTATAGGAAGCTGCAGCTATTGCAGGTTTCTTCACCATGTTTTATGGCGAAGAAGAATGCAAAGGGTTTAACATGGGTACAAGCAAAGCGATCGAAGGAAATACACGAAGATGAGAACAACTATCAAGCAGCACGCTTATATAGGGATGAGATACAATACATGATAATACAGGGATGCAAAATTACAAGTTTTATAATTTTTTTATGAAACATTTTACATGCTGAATACATCAGGGTTTCAAGAAAGTGCATCGCCTGGGGTGAAGAATCTTACTAGTATTGAGTGGATACGCGTACCCTTTTATGACCAGTTGGTATACACTAAGTGATGCTAACTGCATCATGTTTATGTCACTATGGAATTTCAGAATTCATGAATGAGTTCATAAATTCATTTTAGGCTTTATCTATGGATTCCAACAATAGGTTTGTTGTTGCTCTGCGACATACTCTTCTCAGGTTGTAATCCTTTAAACCTTCACATCAAAACTGAATGCTAACGAACCGTTTATACAGCGACATATACCCACATACAATGACCAATACATCTACAGTGCACAAATTGGTACATCGGCAATCAACAATACAGTAGGAAAATCGAAGCAGCAGAATGAGTCCAGGTTCAAAGCTTATCGGTACTAGTAATGTTCTCGCAAAGATTCTAGGGAAAGGACATGAAGTTGAACGTAGTAAGAATTCATTTAGTATGAGGATTAATATAAGACACGAGCATGAATTAGTTCCGATACTAATCAGTGGTGTGTGCAGAATTTCATTAGGAAGAAGTGAAATTCGTTGAAAGTAAGGCGCATAGATTTTGTTGTATGGAGAAAAGAAATTCAATATCTATTTTCCCAAAAGAAGAATATCAAAATGTTAAAGTTTTTAAACGATTTTTAAAGAGTGTACTCAAAATTTGAGCTCCAACAAATAGGAAACGATTCGAAAACATCGCTGACGAGGAGATGTTTGCCTCTTTTAGCCAATCACCTCCCCCTGTGACTTCTTGTTGTACTCGTATATTTTAGTTTGCAACACTTAATATAAGACGATTCACGAGGCGTTCTTTATTTTATATCATGGACGGATTGTCTGCTCAAAATTTTTTTCAGCGATAATCCCTGCAATTGCCATCCCATTGTTTTGCTACCATGCATATTCTATGAAACATCTTCTGAAACTTGTTGCTACTCAGTGTTGTTGAATCGAGTAAAAAGGAGCGATCATTCTTTTCGGAAACAATATCTCAGTATAATCGACAAACATGCATGGAAGGCGAATTAGGCGGCTAATTGCCAGACGTGTGATTACTGCTCAAATTTGGCCAGGCTGAAAGAAAACATGGCCAGCTTGACTTAATGTAACGAATCAGATGACCTGATGAATCCTTAATTAGAAACAAGAGCCCAATTTTGTCACGTTCTGTCACTTGTCCAGCCGCTTGATCTACTACATAAAATTCTTGGCCACGTCTTCTCGTCCTGGTCACTGCTGTACTCTCTCTTAGGATAGCCCGATTATGTCATCACATACACAGCCTATTCATGACACAATTATACGCATGGTGTCGCGACGAGCGCACAGTGCTGCGTGCACTGTGCACTCGTCGCGAAAACGTTCCCATGAAGACGTCGCAAGAATTCAAAATTTCTTGCGACGTTGTTCCCAGTGTCGGCCGATGTTTTGAGATCGGCTGACATTGGGAACGAAGTCCACTGTCGGCTGGAGCTGCTTATAAGCAGCCCCAGCCGACTAGTGGGCATTCTTCATTGGCGTGTAAAGGAGAGGGGACTGCTGCCCCTCAAATGATCGACCCCGACGTCTTCCTCATAATATTCCGATATCGTCTCTGCTTCAACTGCTTCGAATGGATCAACGCTTCTTTCGGTAAGTCGATTCCATTCTAATCAATAGCCTTGGACGCTACACATGGATTTCGGTTATTCCTGCCTCCACCCTCCTTCCTTGCCCCCTTCCCTGAGAAGGAAAAGATAGCTGTGGGTTTTGGGATTTATTTCTCGTTTTTCTCCCTTTCTCTAGACGAGTGGGTAACTGAAGATGAGGTTTTACGGAGCCGGTCACAACTGAGCAGCACATGAGTGCTAGAACGAGTTGTAAATGAAACAAATGTTGAACGGAACCCTTTCGTAAACGAAAACTTCCGGCACCTTTTCAGGCCATACTGCTCATTTTTGATGCCAAAGGTGATCGTCGAAATCTCAGGCAGGCTGTAGCTCTATGTATATCGCATTAGTTCAATAAGCCTACTGTATTTGATGTACACTTCAAATGTTAGCAGTAATATAATGGGTTCACTTGTTAGTCCATAAGCTCCTTCAGTTCAATAGCAGTTCGAATATCAGCGAAGCTGGGTGACTCAACAGCCGTTCGAAAATTGGTAAGATCTTCCTCGGGGAAAATGGTATCGTGATTGCTTTTTTCCCTTCGTTGTCTGCAAAATCGATATGTTGATTATCAAACTTATCAAGAAATTATCAAAAAAAATATAAAGATTATCAAATAGATTATCAAACATTCAAAACATGTAGACCCATTGACACCACTATTGGCCTGTGAGGAGTATGCTAACATAGGAGTATTTAAAGCGAAGAGTTTCTAAAGTGAAGCTTACATATCATATCACTCTGCGCATCAAAAAAGTAAACACTAATTCAAGGAATTCAATAAGTAATATCTGCTAAAAGAAGGTAGAATACCGTGGTAGTCAATCATATTAAATTTGCCTGAAATATAGTACTGATTGATTTTAGAACATAAAAAATAATGGGTTCCTGAAACTTAAAGAGTAGCATATTGACGTAGAACGTATTGAAAGAGGAGAATTATACAGTATGGTCAAGAATCGATTAGATAGTAATATATGTTCCTGGGTAGTGGGCATTTTAGTGAAAAGCTTTATAACGTATTCTGGGTTTCTACCTGTGAGTTTCTTACCTCAGGTCACTACATTGGGCTGGCAAAATAAAACTGAGCTGAGACAACATATAAAAGCGAACTTTCCGGCCTGGAATTAGCTAGAATTGTTCGTCTAGTGAACCCAACCCCCTTCGAGTACCCGTTCACATGAAAGCACCCGCCTAATGCCCACTCCAGCACGGGTCCAGCCTACTCTCTTTTTATCTCAGGTTAGATCCCGTTTCATTCCATCCGTTAATAGCAGTTGGACAGGATTTTACCTAGAGATCGAGCAACAACTAACTGAATGTCAGGAGGTGACCGTGGACTTTTTGCTGGCAACATTTCGAACGGAATTGGAGTCAGCAAAACTCCAAGTACAATACCTGTAATATAATTGAGAGAGTTCAACGGCGCTTCACTAAGGCAGCTTTTAAAAAAACGTCCCACGGGCCGTTCCAACCTAATTATGAGCAGCGCCCTCGTATTTTTGACTTGAAACCTCTGTGGTATCGCAAGAGCTCAGTTCGATTTACATTTATGCTTTAAGATCGTTAAAGGTTTCTCAGGCATTCCGTTCGAGAGCATTTTCTCCTTTACAAGGTTGCACTGCGCTCGAGGCTTCACGCTCTTCAAATCGAAGGGAAATCAACTAATCGAACTGATGTGCTTAACTCTTTTGCTTATCCTGTTGTTCCCATCTGGAACTGTTTGCCATATAATGTGGTAATGGCTGGTAATTTGTCGTGCTTTAAGAGACGTTTGGAGCAGTGTGATCTGTCGACCATATGCCCCTCATATCAGGTATGACTATCATCATATATATTGCTCATCACACATATATTACCTTTGCACCTGATCTCCAATATTTGTTCTCACTAACTATCCTTTTGGGTTTTTAAGCGCATGGTTATGTGCAATACTCGTA
>JAAVTS010002706.1:0-21399 GCA_022845575.1 Baylisascaris ailuri
TAGGCTAATGACAGGTCAATGAAACCTTACCTTGAGAGCATTCCACTTCCCACAAGACGTTTAAAAATATCGTAATCTTCGGGTTTGTTGATCAGCGTTGTACTCTCCAAGATTACCTAAATTACGAATGTGAAATAAAACGGTAGAAATTAAACTAAATGAACATAGGTACAATCTAATGAAGACCGATGAAGTGGCTCTTAGAGTTTCCTATCACCTTTGAATTTAGTTATTACGGTACACACTTCAGTATTACTGTTTCTATCGTCATTATCGTATAGATATTCTTCAATACTATCAATAATGGAATAAGTTATCAAAAGCCTTTAAAGTTTGACCAGGCAAACGTTTACGTGTAACTTTGCACAACGATCAGGTCACTCGTTTAAAAAACCTGTGATATGAAATAGTATTAGAATAGAGTAACCTCAGGTCATCATTAGAATAGAGTAACCTCAGGTCATCATTAGAATAGAGTAACCTCAGGTCATCATTAGAATAGAGTAACCTCAGGTCATCATTAGAATAGAGTAACCTCAGGTCATCATTAGAATAGAGTAACCTCAGGTCATCATTAGAATAGAGTAACCTCAGGTCATCATTAGAATAGAGTAACCTCAGGTCATCATTAGAATAGAGTAACCTCAGGTCATCATTAGAATAGAGTAACCTCAGGTCATCATTAGAATAGAGTAACCTCAGGTCATCATTAGAATAGAGTAACCTCAGGTCATCATTAGAATAGAGTAACCTCAGGTCATCATTAGAATAGAGTAACCTCAGGTCATCATTAGAATAGAGTAACCTCAGGTCATCATTAGAATAGAGTAACCTCAGGTCATCATTAGAATAGAGTAACCTCAGGTCATCATTAGAATAGAGTAACCTCAGGTCATCATTAGAATAGAGTAACCTCAGGTCATCATTAGAATAGAGTAACCTCAGGTCATCATTAGAATAGAGTAACCTCAGGTCATCATTAGAATAGAGTAACCTCAGGTCATCATTAGAATAGAGTAACCTCAGGTCATCCTTATTAACATTCAGATTTCCGAGGTTCCACAATGTTATTTAACATGGTGAATAGTGTTTAAATGTGCACAAACCTTTGCACTTTTTGCACGTGTTAGAAAGATGAGCGGACATGCGCCAAGCCAAAGACGCATGATGCCATGTTCATTCTCATATGCATACCTACGAAATAACGCTTCCGCTTGATATGTAAATTCTGAAAATTATATGCAAATATTAGCAATTCGGTATATATTACACAACTATGCGAAGAAATTCATTTTGGCTATATGATCTCTTATTATTTCGAATTAACTCGGCAGAATTAAAAATCAGTCAAAAGCCTTGAAAAGAAGTCGCCATCTCATACGCAAATGCATGATAATCCATAAATATTGTCAAGTGACTACCTTAAATTTTATTCCATCTTGGAAATCCTTCGAGTGAGCAATCACCAGGTAGCCTTCATTACAAGTTGGGTATTTAAGCAGGTTTGATAAATCATTACAAGTCTGCGCTGGTTGGTTTAATTACCTGAATTTTACGGTTGTTTGGTGATGGCTCAATGAACAGAAATGTTGCCTAAGCGGATTAAAGTGTTATACCACAAAGTTTGACGAACTGTTAGGTCCGATCGGTATATCGATTAAACATAAACGTTGAGAATTTATGCAGGATTCAGCGAATACGCTTGTCTGGCTGGAGAAAATTAGAGGAAAAGTTGAAAGATTCATTTGTCGAAAGATGAGAAAAATGTTTATTTTTGGTTATATCTGTTTTGTTCAAAAATTCGATAAAAACTATAAAGTCTCCTTCAATCAGGAATCCCATCAATTACAATCGCTCAAAAAAAAAATTGGAAATTTTACCCCTTGAGCCTCAAAATCTGCTTTCTACGATAGTTCAAACTCGAATAGATGTCCAAAAATGCATGGCTGAATGGTAAATGCCTAACTGCGACATGCAAGATGTGGTTCGATGACTGGCGACTAAGGCGCCGAATACCTGGGCAATACCCGGGAAAAGCTCGAATTTATGAAAACATGAATATTTAAGAAAATTGTATAAGCTTACTTTCACTGTCAAGGCTGAATTTGCATACTTCGCCCACGATCGAGAATATGCTCGGACCGGGTAAAGCGCTTATCAAACGCATAAATCGCCATTTTCGTATGAAATAAGCAGCTATCGGCTTTCGATATATCACTAGGCTCAATGCAACTGCTATCAAAAACAAGATAATACCAAGCATGATTTGTAGTTCTTTATACAGCTAAAAAGTACATCTTAATTAGTACTCAAAAGCTGCATGCAAGTCTGACCAACGTTTACAGCAACCACACTATGAGGCACTTTTGTTAAATATAATGCTGCAATATCTGTAACATTACCCGTTACCTGTAATTTAATATAATTCGACATTTGCTATGACCATAGAAGATACCCAATTGGGTAGCATAAAAACTAGACCGGATAGGGTACCACAATGGATTGGATCTGTTCGTGATCGCATCATATCGCCAAAATTAAACCTGACAGCTCTATGATAAAATATCAACGGAATAAAAATAATCAGCAACACATTTTTTACAATTAGCAGAATCGTATCGTTTGAGGATCCATAAAGAAAGCAGCTCGACTAAAAGGCAACCCGATCGCTCAATGAAACTGAAAGGGTTCAGCAGGTTGAAATTTGAGATATGTGAATATATGAAAGCTTAAGCCTTAATCTAGACATAAACCAACTGGAAATTATTGGATAGATAAATAGTTGTATAGCTTATGCAACAACTATTCTATGAAGATTTGCAATACTGCTTTACAATACCACCATGACTTTCTATTACATGTTACAAATAACCAATTTATGAGAACACTATCGACAGCTAGCTGTTATGGTAAAAAAAAAAAGGAATGACGTTTGCAGATTTCCGCGTATCAATATGAACACCGTCGAATCAGGTTTGAGCACAACGATTGTCACTACGTATGTTCACATAGAGACATACACAAAGAAATTAAAGTGGGATGGTATAGAGAATTCGTATTTCTTGTTTTTACTACACTGTAGATCGAGTTTGCCAAATATTGCGCGTATCAATGCACTTCTGTTAACGCATCAATAAAATTGTTCAATACGATTTTCATACATTATTATAAAAGATCACTCGAAGCCTATAATTAACGTTAATTTATAATCATAGACTTCTGGTTATTGATGAAACGTTTCGTTTGGTATACACCTCTAAAAATAATGGTATAAACATTTGGTACAAACCTTGTGTGTACAACCAAAGAAATAACCTTTCAATGGAGCAAAGTTCTCATATAGTGTACTTAACCGTTTTCGCTTATTGATCTCGAATAGTGCAACTGTTTTCGCCGTAAGACATTTAATCATCGATCAACACATCTTTTCTTTCCATATCAAAATAAGATGAATACAATTCAATTTGTCGTATATGATATAATTGGAGTCCATCTTGCAAATTCTAAAAGGTAAGTGGAAAACTTTCAAAATTCTTGAAACATTTCCTGAGTACTTTCAATCCGAATCCGGAAAAGCCGTAATCAGCGAATTTGTTGGATTTTATTTTCATACAAAATTATATCGATGCACTCAACAAACATTTACAAACTCAAATGACTGATGATAATAGGATAACGCAAAGTGTTTCAGATTTGTTTCAATTTAAACTCAAACTGTAAACGAAATTAATTGATCATTTAAATATAAACAAAACGATATTCTCCATCGGAATAAACCGACAAAACAGCAGATCTGGTTCGTGATCTGACGATGACACACTATTCGTATAACCTGTTGAGAAGGTCGAATTCATCAACAAAACATCCTTCCAATGAACGAAAATGACAATCTCGTTATATAAGCGCATAACTTTCATGAAAAATGAACAAACAAATATCGACTCGTTGCATTGCTCGTCGATTGCCACAAGGGGTCGCCCATTGCATTACCCGTCGATTGTCACAAGGGGTTGCCCATTGCATTACTCGTCGATTGCCTCAAGAGGTTGCCCACAAAATATGGTGGGATAATAGTGGTAGTTTAGGTAACTATGGGTCGAATTATGTAAACTCCTTCCCCAATTGTTTATGACGCCGTAGAGGATCATTGATGAGGATGTGTCGGCTCTGCAACTGAAGTATTGTTCTTACGGAAAACCGAAAAGTTACGAGCGTTTGGCGCAAACGTGATGAGTCTAGTGGTTGAGAAAGGCAGTTGTTCGAGCCTTAATCGCATATGTAAGTTGGAATGGAGGATTCCACATTGCATAAAAGATCACCTATTCGGAAGTAGAGAATAAATTTTGGGCAAGTTTTGTGTTTGCCGATTGCAAAGTTCAATCGTTCAACAATTTCGTCGATTTGTAGCCACCCGTCAACATGTATGAGAGGACATTCCAAATTAGACCATCTAAATTTCATCATTTTTTGGTAAATTAAATGATGGAAGTAACGAGCAGCTTTAACATCCTTTGTCGCTCATGCCGGGATCCATAAGCGATGGCTGGGAACCATCAAGGATGGAGGTGCTACATTTTAGGTTGCCGGTATTTACCGACTGCGAAAATATATATCAACTGAGAGTCCGCGAATGGTCACGAACAATACGAATACCACCCTTGGGAACCATGAAACTTTTTAATACGATGTAGAATATAGCATCCACATAGCTAAAAGCGTTTGGAGTCACACATTGCTTTTCGATCATCGTAACCGAATCTACGATTCACAGCACCTCCATTTCCTTCAGGATAACAACAACACGATAGGAACTGAAGATATGTATCCTTGTGTTCATCCCATTTTACTCATGAAAAAGTAGTAACGACTGTGCTGCTCAGATGTGCTGCCCTCTTCAGGCTCGTTCATTTAGACCCCACAGGAAACCCTTTTTAGAAAGTATACAAGAAAGAGCGGAAATTCTTTGAAAAAGAAGAAGAAAATTCTTTGATCTAGAAAACTCCGTCGGTCCTTCAATCTCGCATTAATCCAAAAACTAATATGGTGAAAGTTCGATCGTACGACAAACGCATTCACATAACTGCATTATCTATTCGCAGTGTTGTAATTGTACTCTGTATTTTATTCAACCACCATGTGGAATGCACAAATCAATACATAACATTCAATCTATAGAAAAAAGAAAAAATACATATAAAAACGAATACATTTAAATAAAGGTAAAAATATAAGAAATAAAGTATTCGGACCTGTCAGAGACATAACTGAAGCCAATAATAACTTGAAGTGATGTTAATAATGATTAAAATGCTATTAAGGGATGTTTTGGACTTGTCAATACAGCTACGACTTCACTACATATGACTTAAGGTCATACTAGTATAATCTAGGGCAATCAGATATATATATATATATATATATATATATATATATATATATATATATAGTACAGATGATGTCAGGGTGAACGGTAGGTGAATTAAGGTTAGCTAATTACGAAAATATGGTATCACCACTTTTGAGTGGATTACTAGAACCTTTATGCCTGAAATCTCGCTTGCGTTACGTCACACATAGCATCACTTCCCCATAATTAGTCTACCATCGTTACTAATACCGCACGTTGGTGAATACAGTAGTCTCCTCGACTTCTATATGGTCACCTAAAAAAAGATCCTCTCAGGCACGTTTGTTTGTTTTCACACATCAATCTACCAACGTGTCAATACTCACAGTATATTATGATCATTTACTATAGCGTCTAAATAAAAACGATTGGACGAAAGCGCCACTTGTAAGATGTTATGTGACATACGATTCCCATGCAGTGTTTCTATGCGGCAGTATGTTGAATGTGGGATCGAAGTATTTCTTAAATGCTATAATGTGTTATCAATGATTTCAGTGAATGAATTTTTTTCATCGAAATGACAAAAGGTGTCACTCATTAATTATGCAAATTTTTGAGTGAATTATAGTTAATTGGCAAGCGATAATCATATTCGATAGATTTGTTGATGAAAATTAATAATTTCGACTTCGATTGTTTGGTTTTTTTTAATTGAGTGGGTTGATTCACCTAATTTACAAGAAGTTCTTTTCGAATATATGTAAGATTCTTATATCTTTTCCAGAAATTTTTGCCTTGAATTGCCGATGGCTTAGTGGTTGGCCAATGTTTTGAACCCATTTTGCATCCCCTCATATGAAAACGGAATATTTTGGGCGTCACTTTTCGCTTATCTTATACCACAGCTATTCCAGATTTCGTTCCCTCCTCAGCATTTCTAGATTGGTCACAGTTTTCATTGTTCATCCCTATCCTATGCTTACAACAGCCATTGTCCTTGACGGTGATGTCCCATCAGTAACGTTGACGATAATTTTTGATAATGAGCATTGATTCAAAGAGGTGAAAACTTCCGCCAGCCGTTTGTCAGCAAAAAAAAAAAAAAAAAATTTTCAAACAAAGACGAATTCACACAACATTCCTTCGCAATTTTCCCTTTCGTTGCGCTAAAGTTACGCATTTTAATTCATCAAAGTAGAAAATAATCAATCAATATGTGGCTATACTTTTTTTTCACCTAAAAAAGACTACATCGTTCTTCTTAGATTATTATTTTTCTTTGAGGAAATTAAATTTTATCAACCCTCACCTCCTCCCGAACGACCTTAAATAGCCTTCAGTATCTCAATATTGACTCTTTTAATGAAAACATAATTGCTATAGAAAGTTGTCACTTACTATGTAACATATTCCCGCATAGATGTACATGAGTGAACCTATCCATCGATCCTTCTGATGGGTGGTCTTTGTTATTGAAGGGTGGAAATAAATATTTAGGCGAGTTTAATGGTACCAGCAGGCCAATCCATTTCATATTCATTCTCTAATTGGATGAATCTGACTAGAAATAGAGGTAGTGGTACAGTGGCCAGATGGAATAACGCATGTGCATCCACTAACCAAAATAGTGGCACGAAATCGAACACCTGCAAATATCATAAATTTGGCACTAAATTACCATTTACAGCAAACAATCATAAATCAGATTACCTGCCAAATCCAGAAAAATTTGGTTGAAGTTCTCTTGCTGCAGGTAAAATTACAGCGCTCTAATGTACGACAGCTTCGACGTTTCAACAGAAACACAGAAGCGGGCAATTGAAGGGAACGTCTAATTACTTGAAAATACGACAGTCAGTCGGGATTTCGTAGGTGAATGATATAACTGCTGATAAATCTCTTGTCTATGCCGACTGCAATAGGTTGTAGACTCAGCCTGCACTGGTTCATTTCCAAAACTTCCTACTTCAAAACATTTCAAATAGAGGAGAGAGGAAACCAGAGGAAACCTTCTACCCATGTGCTTTCCCTTTCGAACCACTAGGATGAGAGCCGCACTAACGGCTAGGAAAATTAAGAAATATTTAATGAAAATTAAGAAGTATTTAATATGTTATTAAAATTGATTAGAATTGGTTTCACATTTATAGTGCCTATAATCAACAGCAAAAAATTTATAGTCTCAACGATAGCATCTTAAAGTATTTCTGAAATTTTAGTTTAGAATCCATATTTTAAAAAAAAAAAACTTCTAATAAAGAAATAAAAAAACAACCCTTTACCTCTCTTATTTACTCGATTTTCTCCTTCCTTTCATTACTTCACATACATGCTCCCAAAACAATTCCTTTGATGACGAATAAAAGTGAAGAATCTCCTCACTCTCAAACCTCTTAAGAAACACAAAACCTTTTAATTCCAATTAAGCTCTAATAGAGAATAGAGGAAACCCTTTCCACCATCTCAAGAGGACAGTGAAAAATGGCGCAAATGGCAAATGATACAAAATGGTCAGCCCAAATCTGAAGACCTGAAGTTCGGATCCTAATGAGAACCATTGTATTGAAAAGAACTAAAGCGTTATATCGATCACATAAACATGCAATGCCCCATGTTCTATAATTACTGATAAAATAGTAACGTTGTCGATTACTCAATTATTAAAAGAATTAATTTTTCTATTATTGATATAGAATATCACTTCTAATAGTATAGAGGCTAGGCCTCCAAAAACGACGATCGCTAAGAACGGTATTGATCTACGTCCCCAAGATGTTCTCGATCGCCATTCCATCACCATCCATAAGCCATAGATCAACGCAGTCATTAACGAGAATAAAATGCAACATTGCATATTATATCCGTAATCGAAACGTATCTAAAAATCCTTTAAAATGCTCTAATTGTAAACGTAAAAAATGCTTTAAAGAAAATTCAATTGTATACGCTTCAAAAGAATATGCAAAATGAAACATTGCAAATATTTCAATAATAAATATAACTAATTACTGTGAGTAATAAAAGTAGAATGAAATCTGCATAACTTTGAAATGTTATAAAGTAACTTCAAAAAGTCGAACAGATTGACTCAGTTTTAAGATCCTACATTCACGCCTACTATATAAACTTACTTATAACTTATTACATACATTTTATCGTAGAAAGTCCACACAAAGAATCTTTATATTTGCATAAATTTTTCTTTGCGTTTCGGTTCATATAATATGCAAATTTACATAAACAATTTAAAAAATTGCCTAAAGGATTAAAAATAAAAATATTTGAAAAAAACTTACCCAAAGGTTTCGAATATGTTTAACATAAAATGAAAATAATATAATAAATAATATTAGCCAACTGAAAATATCGATTAGATCGCAAAATTCGAATACAAGAGAAAATATAGAACAGAAAAAAATGTAAGTCACTGAACTAAAAAAAAAAATGCAACGATCAAAAGAGAAGCGAAAACCACAATTATTATCTCTCTATAAAAAATTCGATTGATATATCTCTCACCAATTAACAAATCCATTCTTATTTTTTTCATTAACATTAAAATCGACATTGCATTAATTTTGCAATAATCGCACTCATTAAGTGAAAATATTGCAATTTCAATTGCTAATAATATTTATAGATTAGTGCAATAAAAATAACCATATTTAAAATCTGATAAAATGTAATGTGTATAAAAGGCAGCAGAAAAGTTGATATATACAAAAGGTAATAGAAAAGATAGTACGCGAAAAGGTGAAAAGAAAAGTAGGTGTTACGCAGAGTGGAAATTTCACAGACAACAAAACGAAAAGATAAAATTAGTGTGAGGTCGTCCGCTCAATGGATTTCACCTCCACTCGAGAATTGCTGACAAAATGCCCCCAGAAGGAGAACTAGAAAAGGTCATACATCGAATGTTATAAACGACCATATCTTGCTACCTACCCGGATTTCTACATATTATTAACATTTACATTTGAGAAATTTAGAAGGTAAAATGATATAAAGCTACATAGTGGGTGGTCGGATGTAGAACGAATCGATGAAAGATGATGCCCTATTTGAATAAATCCCTCAATAGCCGAAGAAATCACTTACACAAATCTTCCGATAGCGGAACGTTGTAAGAATGGCACAGATAAAGATATACTCGCGAATAATGCATAAACAATTATTGCGAATGCGGAAAAATAATCTAGATATTCGGTTAACCAAAAGTCGGCCCAATGAAATAACGTCGAGCAAATCCTTCAAAGATAAGAAAAAATTTTTTTTAGATGGAAATGCCGCGAACCCATAAAAAACGATTCTTTATTTTGAAAAAACCGTCTACAGATGGAAAAAAATGAAAAAAAAACCAAAAGGTGAAAAGATGAAATGTATTACTTTTAATATGGAACATTGAAAAGGTGAAGAAGCGATAGTTAAAATTATAAAATTACCTCTTATAATCAATAGAAAGAAAGTCAAACATAATAAAAAAAATGAATATTTAAAAACGATAGTGTCTCTTCAATGATAAAATATTCACCAACAAAAACTATGTACCAAAGGAGGAAAAAAATTCAAATGCAAATGTCTCTTCTCGGGATTTTTTTTTTCATATTTCCCTCACTATATTCACAGATAGGAGATTAATAATACAAGTATTTTAAGAACACACAAGATGCCGCCCTTTTATATAAGTTGTTACGCTTAACAGATAGCTAAAATTTCTCTCTACGGAATTTCCATCACTATGAACCACTTAATGGATCATTAGCTAAGTTAAGTAATAATAACTATTGTGAGCTGAAACTTTGCAGCTCAAAAATAAATATACCAACTCAATTTGAATATGCACCATATTTTGCATATCGTAGCATTATTACTTTTCATATTGTATAGCTAAAAGAAAAATATGCTTAGGGCGCACTTCACTACATTGTTACCTTATGATTTACTGGTAGTAGTATCAAAGATGTTATAATATCTCTATTTTCTACCTTTGCAGACTGTTCACCTAATACAATTGATGTTTAGCCTATTCCACTGCGCTCACGCTCTCTATTTTATATTTTTTGAATGCGATTTAATAAGACTTACCAAACGATAAGGCCGATTAAGGAATATATGCGCCAAACAGCTTTCATCCTGGAACGATTCGGAAGGAGACATACGGCACGATACATCTTTAATACGGAATGCAGATTCATCAACGAGAAAATCACTGATGCCAATTCCTAGAATGAAACATTGATTCAAGTATATACAAATCTCAAGCAAACCAATCGAATGATAAAGCGGATTGGAGAACGGCGGAAGAAGGAAGCAGTTCCTTCTCTGAGGTATCATAAAAATATACGGAAATTTTCTCGTTTATCTTTAAAAAGTTCTTTATTTATGAAAAAGCTTCGAAAAGCATATTGCGGCCTACTAATAAAGAGAAGAATCGGAATGAAAAACGAAAAATTAACCACAAAGCTTTCGATATGGATTTTTCCTCGAAAGAGCTCTTTCTAATAAGAAGCAATTTTATGATTTTAAAAGAATTTCCTCAATGATCGTTTCGACTAAACTATTTTTACACTCGTTGTTAAAATAGATAAAATAAGATAAAACACAATCGAATATATAAACTGAAGCAAAAAAATATTCAAAATACAAAACATTTCCGTACCGTATTTAACCGGAATAAAGGCATCGCTGCTAACAATTGGAATATGACATAAATTCAATGAAAACGACAACTTTCGTAATCATATATAGGATCGAAAATGAATACTATAAGGCGAAAACAAATGAGTATGAAATTTTACCTGGATAGGTACAACAGAAAACAACGGAAGTCGTACGGCAATAAAAGGCCATTTCCCATAAAATTGAGGTATATCTTCGTGTAGCACTTCTCGAAAGTATTTCACCGTTTCCCAGGTACAATCGTATTTACAACTGTAATCGATAAAATTTTAGTTGCCTTAAAAGGAAAGTGGATGAAACAATTAATGAGTTCTATTCCCTCAAAATTGGCCTATCTACTTAGAGTAGGAGCAAAAAGAAGTGACCTAACTTCAAGTGGAAGCCGTAGTTTATACAATAGAGTACAAGCGCTACAAATCCAAACTCAGAAACTATGTAACGATGAAATTGTACATTAAGATGTACACCACATAAATATGCCCACAATGTGAATTTTTTTCAAGCCACCATCTTCCAAATGCGTTATTGAAAGCTAATTTGTATGCCTCATATTTTAATTAGCAACTGCTTAAGTATCCTTCATATGTTTTCGGCTACTTCACGAAGAGTCAATCCGTCATTGGGAATGAAACTTGTAAAGAAAAAGATATGGTGCTAATACCTAAATGATATCGATTTCCAACTTATTTCAATTATATTTTAATTTATTCATTTAAAGTTGAAACTTTAGCTGAAATAATTGAGAAAAAATTCAAAAATTTGAGTAAAAAAGAGTATAATTGTTGACTCACTTAAAACATCGTTCGAAAATCCAACCAATATGAGCAACACTGGATGGACAAGCATTCTGTTGGGCACATTTAGAGAGACAATTTATGAACACATCATTATGATCACCCAATGATCCATCGATGAATTCAACGAGTAATGCTGCTATCAAAAGGTATATCTCTATAAGCATCTCTCGTACCACCCGCCCACTACCTGTAATTACACCTTTTTAGCCTATTATATGTGCTCATTTTATACTACTTTTACAGATAATCTAAACACTATCAGCAATGATACGCATATTTCACTTCGAAAGCAATCCTCAACTCATCGACTTCGCCCACACACGAGTAAGTGAATGAAATCGTTCTTTAAGAGTTTGGATCAATGGACTTTCATTGTTTTGCTAAGCTACAATATGGGATCGTTGTGTCTCTATACACATATATGAGTATATAGTTATCTATTTGATTGTTGCAATTCGCTATAGAGCAGTCCTCGAAGTGATTTAACGTGATAAGCACCTATAAACTAGAACACCTTTTGAAATTTTATCGACCGATTTACTTATTGCCTCAAGGTTCATCGATTTATCACTTCCCCAAACATCACCGATAAACTAAAAATATTGCAAACAATACTTTTATATTACAACCTGCTGGCTGCACTCAAGGAAGAAAATTTTTGATGAACAAACGCCAAAAGCAATAATGTATTTGCTTTATTAAGCGATAGCTAATACAATCGATCGATCTGAACGGCGGAATTAGAAATAATGGGAAAGCACAGCAGGAAAAAATGGCATACTATGCGTTTTTTGCATTCTGCTCAAATAAAGAACCAGTCTCATAAGTTCTTAGGAAGTAATAAACACAAGAATTTATACCCTCATATTTTTACTAATTAACCTGACTGCTTATGCAAATCTTTCAGAGGTTTTTTTTTGATAAACGGACAATCGGTATGCGATACAAACTGACCAACATAAAGCGCATGCAAAATTTTTCTATTTGTGGATAACTATTTACAAATATTTTCAAAATTGGTGGACCAACATGAAAAATGGTTAACAGAGCATGCTAAGATGTATATTATATTGCCGACTTTGATAACTCTAACTTCAGCGATCTCAGGACTTACAACTACGGAAAAGACAGACAAATACAAATACCTACATTAATACGTATATACATATAACATTGCTAGAATGCGTTACAAAAGTGCATTTACGAGAAGACATGCCCTTGCAACGCCGCCGACACGTTTTACCATTTTGTTAAACGTTTCCCAACCAAAGCATGTCGATTTTGGTGGCGCATATGTCCGCAAGTTCATTTATATATAAAAGGCAAATCGAAAGCTACTCTAAGCCTCGGATTAGATATTTCTTCCATTTAAAAAAAAACCTGATTTAATGTGAAACACCTTGAAGCATTAAGATGTATATTCCAGCAGTAAGTGGTATTAAACCAATCCATTGTCTTTCTGTCCACACCATGCTTTACAAACAGAGTCGATGCTCTTATCGGTGACGGTATACACCATATCACCATAGCTACAAGTGCCATCCTATGAGAAATGCTTCTTCGGTTGTGCATTCATGTATATTGCTTGCATTGAACCTGCACTTATATTAAAAAGCAACGTTGTATTACTCGCCAAATATTTCAAATATCCACCATAAGCCATCGAACGATTTAAATCAGTTCCACATCGTTAGAATTTTGCCGTTTTATGACCGATTATAATCGGCTTGAACAACTTCCGATGGCGAATTTCACCGATCAAAATATATCGAAGTTGGAACGCAAATGCTGGAATGGTAACAAATTGAAATATTTGTGACGCATTAAACGTTAACTTTATCATGTGTAATGCTATTTGAATGCAAATAAACTTTTATTGAATAATGGCGAAAGTGCTAATATATTATCACGAGCATAGATTTTCAAATCGCATAAATAAGCACAAATTTTAGATCAAATAACTTCCCCTCCCCCCTTTCTCTCTTCATCCTCCAAAAACTTTACAGCAAATCATATCTGAAGTTCCGTCAGTTGAACTATAGAAATTCATCGTCATTAAATTTAGGTGCATGAAAGATGAGCGATTATCCTCTTCATAAATTATATTAACTATGAAAAATTTGTGAAAGAATATTGGTTATTTTTGCTTATCTATGCGAATAATGAACGAATCGATTGAGCTATTATTTTGCATGAGAAATACTCAACGAACGATAAGCAATACGGCAAAGAAAAGAAGAAATAAAAATCACTAAGCATCTCTCGCTAATATTTAAAAAATTTTTCTTTTATATCAGTATCTAAGGGTTGTCTAGTGCCCCTCTATCGTAAAGTTGCTATGCATGTATGCCTGCACTTGCATTGTGATGGTAGTCAACCGAGCAAACTTCGGTTGCAAAACGAAATCTCGATCGATTCTCATTTCTTTCGATTGCAGCCGGAATTCGTTTTCCATCAAATGTACCCGACCTTTAACTCCCGGTTCTTAATATGCATTTATAGTTCCATTCTACTACTTGGGGGAGGTGACGTTATTCATATGCTATTAAGGGAAACCGGATGAAGGAACTTAAAGTGGCTGATTCATTAACTCTTTATAAAAGTAATTGGCAAATAAAGATACTGGAATTTATTTGTTTTTGAAGAAAGAATCGATGAAGATCAAAGATATGACAGAGTGTAGATCGCAACGATTACAGAAGGGCCGACGATTCAACGGAATGTGGTTGCTGATTCAATGGAATGTAATCGTAATGAGCCCATATCCCTACATATACTTGAAACAAGAAGAATTTGAGTTTATTGGATACGGTAATGGATTTAATGCAATGATTTAAAGCGCACATAATAGCTAGAACAATAGTTTAGGATTCAGATCGAACTGTTCATGTGTCATTTTATACGCCACTATGAAAACATTTTTCCATATTCTTAGCTCAAGTATTTCATGATGGGAATAAGCACATATTTCTTGGAAATAACAACTTCACAAACGTCAACAAGGCATCGTACAATGTCTGTAGTTGCGTTGAACGGCTTGTAATAATTGAACGCCCTCGTTAGGCTATGTTAGAAAAGTGAAGCTAACATACTCGAGTATACTACATATGCCCGTATCAACATTATGGGATCACTGATAGCAAGATACTTGGTATTAGAGGTGTGGCATACGATGTCTTTTCTATAAGTGGTAAGCGACAACATATCGGAGTCTATGATAAATTAACCAATGATCTCATAACAGCGTTAAATAATCAATGACTACCATTTTACTAGAAAAGGGTTTCTAAGTGCAGTATCGGACCAAATAGACATTTACAAACTTCCTTCCTGTAGTGCTACGACCGATAGAGAATACATTATGTTGCAACGTTGCAATTTGCAATTATTGAGGTACAAAACAAAACAGGAATGAATTAGACGGATTCAGACACTCAAGAGAACCGAATAGCTGCAGGCACTCAAAACGGTCGAACTGGACGAAAACCGCAATCGGGTGGGGCCGCTTAAAATACTTCGATGATGTGACCAGCCATGGGAATAAACTCGTAGATGTATCTGTTGGCGCTTGGAGAGTTAAAAATCAAACTAAAATGAACCTCTTCAAACCATAATCTACTTTGAACTTTTCTCCAAGGTTTCTATTTCCTTTCTCAAAGAAAGTCCCGATCCCCCTATACGGCTAGGCTACTGCAACTGCCTTTCAATGGTGATTCGGTCAGTGAAAAAAAAAGGTTTTGTAACATGCATTCGGTTACAACCAAAGCTCTATTCCAATCGAATGCCCTCTACCGGTAGCCAAGCGAGATTTCCGGAATGCGTTTGGTTTAAACCGAATTCCGATTGCAAGAAAACGCTTTCAAATAGTTACCGACTGAATGAAATTTTGTTCGATTACCATCACTGCACGTGCAACTATCGGCAAATCGCAATTTCCAACCAGCGCCTACTACGATCGGACACCCAGCTGTCACGATGCTTGAATTCCATACTTTAGGTTAATTTCTAAAATCACGTCTTATTTTTCATTTAGCTGTAAAAATAATTAAATAGGTTAGCTAATTTTATAATTCTATACGGACAAAATCATCAAGAAAAAAGCATACGTACTCATATCATCGATCACTGGGTTAGTATAAAAATAATCATTGATAGTTGCAATAGGTAATCATTGTTCACACTTGTTAATTCAGGTGAATTCCTTAATAAATGTAATTGCATATAAAGAGATACTCAGTGATAAGGTAATAAATTGGAACTGATAAGAGAACAACGAGCACAATCATGCTAGATGCATACATACAATAAAAGTTCAATGTACATCCTGAGCAAGCGGAAATATTATAAATTCTAAGATAATTTAATCGTTGTCATTGAATAGAACTAATAGAAATCATTGAATAATTCAACTTAATATCCCTCTTAAACGGAATAAAAAATAAACAATAAAAAATAAACAATAAAAAATAAACAATAAAAAATAAACAATAAAAAATAAACAATAAAAAATAAACAATAAAAAATAAACAATAAAAAAAACTTTCTAAATGAAAGCAATTATCACTTATGAATGGGATAAATGCAATTTAAAATATATCGAATAGTTTGTTGTCTTTAAAGTAGCTAATTCTCTTGGCATAATCTTCAAGAATTTTTGTTTAGAGAAACTCGACATACCGTTAATAATAGTCCTTAATGAGGCAAATCTTCCTAACCCCCCCCCCCCCTTCTCCTCCCATAATGGTGAATAATTTTGACGCATAATCGAACTCCAACTTCAACGAAAAAATTATACCAAGCCGGCGATGGACATACACACAAAAAACCTAAAAGAAGTAGCCCTGACAATGAAATTAAAGATGAAAATGAGGCCTTTTCTTTTCTTGAAATTTTTAGCTAATTCACTTTCGATTTAAAAAGCTTTTCGCGTGTCAGAACCACCTCTTATATCGATGAATGAACTGAGCCATATAAAAGCTGGAATAGGTATATGTTGAGGATTATTCGATATTACAACGAACAATATCCCTTGTTACTCCTTTCAAGCATATTCTAACATGAAGGCTGATTGCATGTCCTAAACTTTTAATAGTGAGAGACAGCAACTCCTCTCTGAGGTCTCAAATCAATAATGTAATATACGCAAGAAATTTTTTCTGCATTTTTGACTGGCTCAGAGCTCGATTGATTGAGATTACACAATACTATAATTGGCTGTAATACTGTAATTGCTAATACGCTCGACGAATAGCAGTTCAATACTGTAACTGATTCCTACATATGATGCTCTACTCTTGAGATACTGTAGTCACCTGAATTCTCACAAACCCCTAACTTGGTTAGGGCGTTGCAAGCAGCATATAATCACATGCAAGAGCCACCAAAATAGCTACAACCATATTCATAGGTTAATTAAAAAGAACACCGAAAGACTATCAAACGATCAAAGTGCTAAAGTTTTCTCCTCGATTTCAACCGCAATAATTTTGAAAATATCTCCGTTAGGAGTTTAACTCCCCCCCCCCCACCTAGTCTCCTTACTTCCACTCGAGCTTTTAAGTTTTCATGAATCCTACAACACCTCATTCAAATATGATAAGTGAGCGCTTAACTGGTATCGGTTGAAAAATGAGCAACATAAGTCCATAATCAACAAATTGGGCTATATTAAAGCCCAATCATTGCTGGAGAAAAAAACAAATCGGCAAAGCAAAAAAAAAAAAAAAAGAAAAAAGAAATGCGATAAACAAATAGAAAACGATCAAAAGAAATCACCGAAGAACATTTACACCGTGAAGCAAAAAAAAAAGAAAAAAGGAAAAAAAAGAAAGAAAAAAAACGGCAGCACAATGAACAATAAATAAGACGGCTAACCTGTCAGTGAAGCATCACAACAAAATCCACCCATTGAATTGCTTTTAAATTTCCTTATATTAGTAGTTTAAAAAAAGCTGAAAATTTTTCTCTGCCACTTATTTTTTTCCCGGATTTCGTTCACAAGGCAATCACCCTTCTCAATAAGCCATTAATGATAAATATCTGCAGAACGATATGAAAATAGTCTGAAGTATACAACATTCCTAGCTGAAGTATACAACTTTTCTTTCATTGGAAGCAAAAAATTACACCAAATTCATGCATCTGATATTGCTACCTTCCCCCTCCTCCCTCCCCCTCCGATTGGAAAAGAATATATGATGCACGCAAGCAAATAAAGCTGAGTTTAGTCGAGAAAAGACTGCGGAACATTTGCACTACAATCTCCCAATCAAGGTTCACTGCTGAATAAAGCCACCAAAAAACGCGTAATTCAAAAGTTGCCCTCCTCTTATACTATTCGGAACCCTAGTCCATAGACCATACTGGAAGGACCGTGGCACCGCATCTCTGAGCAACTTAGGGGCGCATCTGTCAAAAACGTGAAGAAAAGAGAACAGACAGAAACAAATAGTAACAGTAATACCTAAGAAGCATCGAGGACATGTGCCGGATGTGTGAGGCCAACAGTGAGCAGGTAGAAGATGGATGGCAAGGGAACGAGCAAAAGTGTCGTGGCAAGGACACCAATCGTGCTCCCAGACGAAGTAATAGACGAAGATGAAGCTGGACCTGAGGCCGAGAGCATGAGCGCAAATAGCGAGAATCCAAAAAGCGCCATGTGTATAAAAAGCATCGCAAGATTACGAGCACGAGATAGCATCTCCACGCAAACGGTACGTAAACGTGTGCCTCGCTCAACTGCCATATGAATTGCATTCAACGCCACACTGCATAATAGCGTCACCCACGCGAAGCTGTAGTATAATAAGCCAGCCTGCAATGTCCAATGCTTATTCCTCCCTATCACCGATCCTTAATAAAGAATGATTTTTCAAAACTTGGAAAAAAATCTGGAGCAAAGTTAGTGACTTAGAGATTTGGCCAAAACTGAGGACAGGAGGGAACGAGAGAGTTTAACTTGGTTAATATGACTGCAAACATTTCACTTTGCTAATGTTTTGACCAACAACGCATTACATCGAGTCTTAACAACTGCAATGGTGGCAACGGTCGAAATACAGAAACCTATCAAAAATTACTGAAATCTTCGATCTTTTTTAGGAGGAGGAGGCGGGTGAAAGGAAAGCTTACTAGAAGAAGCGTGAGAACATGACGCACCAGTAAAAGGTTGAAATAATAAAATTAAAATTTTAAAAAAACCTACAAAAAGTGCATGCGTGAACGCGAGTAAAGGTATAGAATATAACGCGGCGTAATAAGGCAACGATGAGACGGCACTTCGTCTCAACATTGTTGCGTAAAGCACTGAACGCAGCACCACCAGCCATACTAGACAACACGCAAAATATATAAACGGCAATGAATACCTGTAATGTGTTATAATATTCAAATCTATTGATATTAGAACCACTACAGAAATTTGGTGATGGGTATGAATAAAATATGATCATCGATATAAACACCTCGATCACTCAAATAAAGAGAACTCGATGTCGATTTTATTGACTCATTCGGAGTCATCAAACAACAACAAACTCCCGTCAGCAAGATTTCACCTAGAAAATTTTCAAACATTAGGTGATGCCCCTTTACGCATTCGGTTAATAAATGCGATCCGATCAGCTTAAAACGACTGCAAATGCTTAGTTGACGAACATTTTGCATTTGCAATGCGCATTGCAACAATTCCATCACATTCATCTTTAAGGTGATTAAAATAGGAGATCGTAAAACTCAAATTTTGTCATCACTTCTACAAAACCTTTATTTTGGATTTGCTTTCTAATTATAAATATTTTATCACATCTTACCATACCAATAAATTTATACGCAACCCCCCCCCCCCCCCCCCTCAAAGAAAATCTGCTTAACTCTTCATACATAATGGAGAACTATCGTATATGTATGTACATTAAATACTTTGTCTCACATACTTCCTATATAAATAACTCGTCAAACACAAAGAAAACAACGTAAACAAATATACTTGACAATTTAAAAAAAAAGAAACTTCAATAAAAAATAAAACAAAGTCACTTGAGTGTTCATTAATAAAAAAAATAATAAAATAAAAAATAAAAATAAAGCGACTAACAATGGAAAGACAAGTTCATAGGTGCATCGAAGTACATGAGTGTGATTGAGAACAGGATTATAGAACATTGGATACCACTCTCGAACACTTGATTTGGCACAGCCGTTTAGGGCAAATGTACCACGTGGCGGCATTACCAACACCGACAATATCCCAGATAATACACATTCGGCCACACAGCATATATGCTGGGCCACCTGTTGACTTCGCACACTTCAAAATAAATACAACATCATATCATATTCCAATAAAACTGTAATGCTACCGTATATGGCTTCAAATTGCTTATAACCCCCCTCCCCCCCCCCCTCCATCCGCACAACAATCATTTCTTGAGTTTATTTAAATGCTTTGAAAAATTGCAAAGTTTATAAACTCCTCTCCGAAAATTGGTCTGCTTCGAAATGTTGTGATTTCCCTCAACATTCCGGAACATTGAAAGAAATGCTGCGTTATTCCAATGAACGCCCTTTTATAGTTACGATTCTCTTAATCAATGCTGATAACATAACGGCGAGGACTATCGTAGACGGTGATTTTTGGGTAGAAGGTACCATGGGCAACCTTCAAATAAGACTCCGGGTAGTATATCTCGGGTAGGACCATCGGATGATCAAGGCAGCGTTCTGAGTAAAATTACACATTTTCCGTGCTATCTTACTGAGCAATACTTGCTCTGAGTGGATGAATCGTTATTGAAACAGGAACATTAAACATCCCGCACAGATCTGACTCAGAAGGGACTGTATGAGATAAGCTAAGCATCCTGCAGAGACCCGACTTAGAAAAGACTGTGTGGGATTAACCCACACTTCAAGCAACACCTGCAGTGCTGCATCCAAAACAATTCAGGTTGAATAGGCCTCTAATAGCATCGTTCAGTTTGCACACCTCGTTTTGACAGCCCCTCCACGCGAACGATTTCGTGGAACTATTCGGTACACCTTCCCCNNNNCCCCCCCCCCCCCCCCCCTCCCCACTATTTTAAATACTATGGGAGTGATGAGCGTAAGCATCGTCGAAAACAATGCGCCGCTAATATAGAAGTTTGCTCATGCAATTGCAGGTTAGCTTTTCTCGCTTTACCTTAGAAAGATGTCGGTTGTCTTTATGAATCGAAAAACGATGTTCAGCAATTAAAAACGCCAACATGCTTTGTATTTTCATATATGAAAATAATAAATTCTCATCGAATATAATAGATAACAAACCTTGATTTTGGTGCATAAAAGTGAATAAAGAATGAGTGTAACAAAAGTGGTACAATTGCAACAAATGCTAAATATAGCCAATCATAGAGTGGCAATGATTCCTCGCATGGCGCACATAAATATTTCTCGATGCTACGTGATCCCCAGCCGCACGCCTTAAATTATTTTATTTATTTATTTATTTATTTATTTATTTATTTATTTATTTATTTATTTATTTATTTATTTATTTATTTATTTATTTATTTATTTATTTATTTATTTATT
>JAAVTS010002707.1:13251-26249 GCA_022845575.1 Baylisascaris ailuri
GAAAATATGACTAGCCGTTCATTAAATTATGCTCTGATGAATATTATTAAGAGCGTAAAATATGCTTCTATATCTATTATGAACAAGGAATTGCTAGTGTCACAGTTTAAATTTGCATTTTTGACATTTTTATATTGCATAATAAACGATAAATAAATATTAGATGCGAAAATCTGAGTTCAATTCATTTGAAGTTAATTCATATGAAAGGTGAATATCATTGAATGAATTTAAAAGATGTTTGCACTTATCAGTTGGTTGGTATGAGAAAACAATTTGAAAGATGCAATATTAGTTGTTTATCGGTTGTCGAACACCAGATTGCTCCTTATCAACGATACTTTCTTTCTCGTGCTCGTGCATTTCTGCGTTTATTTCTTTGTTGATTTGCTTTATTAAGATTTGCAAAAAAAAAAAAAAAAAAACAAAACAAAAAACAAAAAAACAAAAAAAAGAATAATAATATTGATACATAAATTAGCAACTGCATTGGAGTAGTGCGGAGTTCAAAGAAAATTATCATCCATTGAGAAGTTTTGCTCATACGGATACGCTTTAAATCCTTCGAAAATATTTCGTTTGTTTAGAACTTCAGTTATGTTTCTATTAAAAACAAAATGGTAAATGCTCAAATTAAATGATCAAACATTTAGAATATTTCAGTCACTTCCAATTAATTGAGAATATCTTCAAATAAAAGATCCACTAAATGTTCAACAAGAAATTCACAAGGTTTAAAAAAAATATCTTCTCAACATTTGACTGCGGATTATTCGCCATAACTTCAGAATATTTTTCTGCTGTTGAGAGCTTTTACCCGAAAACTCATCGTGCAATTTTATATTTAAACTCGTCGACTCTCTCACTATAGGATTGTGTTCGTTTTATTGCTGTCTCGGAACAGTCAAAAGTAATAAATGACCATACGACTAACATCATATTAAATTCGTTGTCAACGCTGCTGAACCAGTGATATCTGGCTGAATGTTCCTCAAATATGTAAATTCGAGTGATACAATTAACGATAATGCGATCGATTGTACGCCATTTTAATATGCAAATAAGTGGAAAGACCGATCAATATGTTCTTGTATGTGCAGACATGTCGAAGAACATCATTAACCATTATTTAGATTGTTAAAATATTTCATCGTCATTCATTCAATCAATCCATGTTACTAATTACAATCAGATATTGCTACTAAAAAGAGAATCGAATAAATATTTTCTCTCATATCCTTTTCCAATTCTTATCACAACTAATCAATGATTTTTGCCATCAGTGGACAATTCAACCGTTCAAAAAGCGATATTCTTATCAGTGGACACTGTAACCTTCAACGGCTATCTTATTCGTTACTCATAAACATAATACTTGTATTGTTAACGATAAACAAAAATCGATTCAACAACTTTTTTTGCTTCCAATTATTTTCAGCAACCTTCGTGCACTATTAACCTCCATCGGGGTTGCACAATATAATTTCGCTGTAATGAATAAAGAAGAAATTTTTTATATTTCATTTGAATACACGCTCATCATTCTACTATATTAAAGAACTCATGTTTAATAAGTCAATACATAACAAGTGTTATTGGTTCAAAAAATTTGTAAATAAAACTAATGGCTATTAATGAATTCGTTTCCTATAGATTAACATAATTTACTCTCAACCATTAATTTCAAACTTTTTCAATAATTATACAATTTCTTTGGCATCAGCTAAAATTCTTTCCATTACCAATTCGAAAATATGCAATGCACAATGCATTAATCTTCAATTTCCGACAATTATGTGGATAATATGGCCTATATGAAGGTAAATGAAAACGACTTAGTTATTAGAAACAATGGTAATGTATAATTGCAGTGTACAGCGAAATAAAGCTTAGCTTGCTAGAGAGTAGAAGATACTATAAATGATACCGCAATGATTGTTGGTAGTTTTTTTTTTTTGCATAAAAAAGTCCTATGAGTAAATGTTTCAATGTCTTCAGAATTTTTTCTCCTAAGAAGTGAATCATTCGTCAGAAATCAATCGCTTTTTAACAGTAGTAATAAGGCGGGAACTTGTAACAACATTTATGAGTAACTATAAGTCACTTTCACAATGGGACACTCTTGATGAAGCGAGCAAAATTTGCATTTTTAGAACAAAAATTTGCATTTTTAGAACAAAAATTTGCATTTTTAGAACAAAAATTTGCATTTTTAGAACAAAAATTTGCATTTTTAGAACAAAAATTTGCATTTTTAGAACAAAAATTTGCATTTTTAGAACAAAAATTTGCATTTTTAGAACAAAAATTTGCATTTTTAGAACAAAAATTTGCATTTTTAGAACAAAAATTTGCATTTTTAGAACAAAAATTTGCATTTTTAGAACAAAAATTTGCATTTTTAGAACAAAAATTTGCATTTTTAGAACAAAAATTTGCATTTTTAGAACAAAAATTTGCATTTTTAGAACAAAAATTTGCATTTTTAGAACAAAAATTTGCATTTTTAGAACAAAAATTTGCATTTTTAGAACAAAAATTTGCATTTTTCATAAGATGGCATTGATACGAAAGAGACTGTTGTTTTGCGTTGAATCACTTTCTTGTGAATGATTTATTATAGGTGGTTTTATATTGCTTAAAATCTTCTCGAATTTGCATTTCGGATGGAGAATTGCTCTGAAGGGATTGTTTCCTTTAGATCTGTTTTGCAGTTTAATTTAATCCACGTTATAGGTAGACACCTATCCTTCTAAGTACTTGTCCTTACCTTTTACACTCATAGTTAATAAATATTTACTAAAAAATTTGCCCATTAGAAAAGAAGAGTGAGATTGTTAAAATACTTAGAGATAATATATGCGATTCTTTACGCTAACAATTGCCAATTTGATGCGTCAATTTAATTGTTGCTTTCATATGGTCATTTGTGTTCGATATCTCTTATCGATTAGATTGCTTTTTTTCGAGTTTTGAAGAATTGTTCTCTCAATAGCTGTAATGCTTCGAAATACTAACTGGCATATCAAGCAAACTCTAGTATAGTCGATATCCATCCGCAATTCAAAAAAAAAAAAAAAAAAAAACAAAAACGAAAAAAAAACCCAATACACGTTTTCAAGAGGACATGGCCATCCTTCCATTACTGCGTTGACAATGGACAAAGGTCCATCTTACCATTTCCTAGACGCTGTAGTCAGCTAGAAATTAGTAGCAAATTTGTGCACATTTTGAACGCTGATAATCGGTAGAAAAGGAGCCGCTGAAGTGAAATCTGAAGGCTTTCTGAAGGCCGCTCATTGAATTCGGTAAGAAACCAGCCAAATCCATGGCCAAGCACCAACCACGCGCCACCCGCAATTACATCTAATGTTAATGTACTATGTTGTTTGAGCCATACTTCGCTTATTATCGCTGACGTTGTGCTACAAAGCAATTTCATTGATGATTTATGACATTGTGCTACATTTCGGTAACCCCATCTTTTAAATAATTGCGATGGAGTTCATTCCCCTGTTCGGTAACAATCGGCTGTCTGAATAAATGCAAAGAAATCGACAGGTAAGCGAGCAGCTATTTGAATGTTGATGTCATTCAGCGTCGTTAACGGTAGTAAGGTGGAATCAATAAGGAAGGGTTTGTTGCAGGTAAAATGCAGTGTGCCACTCGGTTTGCCCCACTCATTCTCTCGCGACGTTCGTTCGCTCTTCTCATTCGCTCACAGGTATGTTAACCTACAGCGTTAAAAGAGTTCGGTTTTTTCTATACCCGTCAAGCTCTTGTGACTGCTGCATCTCCATTCTCCTATTCTGCTTGCCATTAGTTTTTATTACTTCGAAATATAGGTGCTAGTACAGTTAGGATGCCGTTTTTGGCTATCCCTGTAATTTATGTGGAATACAACGATCAGAGGTGGTGTGTTCATGATGCCGACTATGCTCCTGATTCCTCGATGTATCGGCCTCCATCAAGAGAAATTTAGTCCATGCTGAGCACCCCCTTTGTTATCTCCATCACCATCAGCGTTATACACCGTCGTAATGGACCATTCTTCGCCGTACACGTCATATGCTGCTACCCTATATAATTATCTCTTGATTCGTTGTATTGTTTATTAGTGTTTTTCAATGGATTAGTGTTATATACGGCTTATTACCCTATAAATATATATAAGCAACATGAGTTATCCTTCACCACCGTCGTTTTTTTGGGTTTTTATAGATATGCTTGAATACTGAAATCGTCTTTGTTTAAAATTGAGGTGTTTAATTATAAAGTTTTTTTTAAAAGAAAATTTCGAATAAATTCATTAATATAAGAGTTGCAGCGAAGAATATCCATATATGTCAACATTATCTGGCTATAGGGGATTAACACAAATAATACTGTAATAAAGAGGTGATCGCTAATAACTATATGATTAAGTTTATGTAAGCAACGAATCGAACGATTTTAATCGTTGATATTAGATAGGAGTGAACGAACAATTCGATATTGTTTCATTTATTACGAAAAATAGGAATTATTTTCCATGAAGTATTTCGTTCATATTTATAATTTCTGCAGAAGTTTTCGTTTACAATGGTCGAAGAATCGAAAGTACACACGCCGCTTATTGCCGTTGAGCGTATTCCTTATGTGGGCACTAATATGCTCAAAGATCCCGTTTCGGTGGTCGATCCAGAGGCATTCGAAATCATGAAGAATGCGAGTTGTTGTGATCTTTAATTGGGAAATTTGCGAAAGGTGTTTACTCACGAATGGTTAACATGGTAGCACTTCATCACTAATAATTTACCTGGAAAACTTTTTTTTTCACTGAGGATGAGGTGAACCTAGAATGATATACTTGCTCCAAAAAATAGACAGAAATTATTTTTCCCTTTGCCTCCTCCCTCGCTCCTTCAGTTCACTTCACCCTTTCCCCTCACATCCCCCTCTTCCTCTACAATAATACGTAGATAAAGTTATGCCAAGTAAAATCCTCTTGGTAGGTATCCATCAGAATCGATCAATAAAACTTTACTGAAGCGATCATGCGTACATAGTGAACAACTAAGGCACATTAATTAATCTTTCTTTATTCTATAAAAGAGTATATATTGAATATCTGTTTAATTTCACGGATTATGCATTTGATTTTCTCTTTGCGATAAACCATTTCTCTTTTCTTATTGAAACACAATCTGATCGGCAAAGAGGTTTTCATTTTTATTCGAACAAATTGCTGCATAGTTTTTGATATACATATATTCATTAATAAAGCTAGTTTTGTGATATTATCACTTCTATTATTTAAAACAATCGACTGTAACGTTTTTTATTGAAATCGAACAAATTCATTGACCCTAAAAAATAATTGATACTAATATTATCATAGGTATTCATTTCAGATTTTTTTTTTTTTGTGATGATCTGTGGGGTTTTTATGTTTCAAACGAACGATTGATGATTGTTTTTATTTGTTTTCTATCACTTTGATCAAAAATGATTAATAAACAAATGATATTTAGGAGAAGAAGCGTCAAAAACGTGGCTTGGAATTGATTGCAAGCGAGAATTTCACCACGAAAGCAGTTCATGATGCACTTGGATCGGCGATGTCCAACAAATATTCTGAAGGATATCCTGGTGCTAGGTATCGACTTCATGAGATGTTTTTTTTTCGATGATCAATTATACTTACTTGGATTATTATACTTACTTATTATTGTGCATACTTACTACCCGGGTGCTTAGGTATGTGCTAAAAGTTTTGGATCATACTAAGCACCTTCTTGTAATTCATAATAAATAATTCACTCATCAAGAGTTTCAAATTACCGAAGAGGAACACTAACTTTGCCTCTTCTTTATCCTCTTCAGCTTTTGGGAAGAGGGGGAAGGGGAGGTTATTGGTTGGCTATATGAGAATAAATGTAAAAATGTTTAATTTAGGTATTATGGAGGTAACGAATATATCGATCAAATGGAACGTCTATGCCAGCAACGTGCACTAAAGGTTGAGTTGTTGTTTTAATCCATTCTGCTTGAAGCTTGTCTTGTAGATTTCTTAAGTTAAGCATTATATGTCCCCTGGGAAATGTGAAGTGTTGATTTCTCCACCCACCTCCCGCGATTGCTGTTTGCTAATTGTGGAGTTGAAGGTTTGTGGTTCAGAGTTAAGCATGCTGCATTTTTCTATTTTTTCTTTGCTCTCGATTTATGAACTACGATCGATTTTTACCGAAAACATTCTACTAAGCCTTGTCTGCTATTTGGAACCTTTAAATGGTTTCTTGTAAATTGTAAGTTTCTGCTCGATCATCATCTGTCATAAGTTCAGGTTTATGGTCTAGACCCCGAGAAATGGGGAGTGAACGTGCAAAGTTTATCGGGTGCGCCAGCTAACTTCGCTGTCTACACAGCAATCGTCGAACCGAATGGACGTATTATGGGACTCGATCTACCTGATGGTGGTCACCTTAGTCACGGGTACGTATTCTTAAATTTACATATCGTGAAATAGTGAAATGTTTTCTATTGTGGTAATGAGATAAACAAGCTTCTGTCGGTTTTTATCGAATTGTCTTTATCTTATCCGCTTCTGATTGCTTTAGAAGTGTGAATATGGCAACGATTGCTCTCTTAGTTTGTGATACAAATGATATGGGTAGTTGCATATTTTATGAGTCATTTATTAAGGCATAAATTAGGGCTAATTTATTTTTGAAGTGGTATCGTCGTATATAGGTGAGCATTGCAAGTGCAAATTTTTTTCGATATTTTTTGACGATTTCACATTGGTAAAAATAATTCAGAGATGAGAAAATCAAAAGACGTTTGAATTTGAATTTTCAGAGACGTTTGAATTTTTTTCTAAAGTTTGATTATAAATTTGTATACGAAAACAATAAATTATCGATAGTTTTTGATGAGAATCATATATATTTAGGCACCATTAATGAGAGAAATGAGAATGTCGGTGCAATTTTTTAAAGTGAATTTTGAAAGGAAATTTTGCTTTCGTCGTTGATAATTTTGAAGTAAAAACTTTTCATTTTAGTTCCGTCAAAAGCAGTTTAATTTTTGCTATTTCGTTGCAAATATTTCGATATGCTATGAATAAAAAATCATTTTCGGTCAAACTAGAGGTGGAGGCATACCAATAAATTGTTCCTCAACAATTAACCAAAATGGTTAATTTAATATCATCCTTTATTACACTCTATAATCACAAATAATTATAGTAATGCAATAATTATAGATTTTTCACTCTACAACGGAAAGTCTCAGCAACGTCGTTGTTCTTCCAATCGATGCCCTACAAGGTAGATCCGATTAACGGTCTCATTGACTATGATGTTTTGGAGAAGATTGCGATGCTATTCCGTCCTAAAATAATAATCGCCGGTTCGCTTTGTTTATAATTGAACTTTTTTTTTGGAAGTGATAATCAGGTTATGTTTAAATACGATTCTTGCGTGCTTGTTCTTCTCCTTTCTCCCTCCTCCCTACCACCCTCTCGCTGGTTGTAAACTGCATGGATGTGAGAACCGTTTGAGTGATCCAGAACAATCGCAAAGCTATTCGTAAACGCAAGTTCGAAGTCTTCGTTAGATGTTCAGCTCACCTCTGATCTCTGCCATGGGTACAATCGCATGGAGGAAAGCGTAGAGGTAGTATATAACATCAAATAAAGCGCCTGGTTATAAACTTTGCCAAGTTTTTTAGACAGCTTTGCGACTTTTAAGATAGAAATTTAGAGAAGCAGAAGGTTACTTTTCTTCCCGCATTTCGGCAAAATGCAATGTTGAAGCTTCCAAATTTGTGGAAACAAATCGATCTTTCAAGTAATGTGACAGAAATGCGACGAGGAAATGAAGTTATTGAGGCAGTTATTATTTTCTGTTAAAAGTTTAGCTAAGAAGTATTTTATTCGGAGGATTTTTGATGCATATGTATTACCTCCTTCAAAGTGTGGCAGATATTTTTTTCTGACCTTTACGATGATCTGATAAGAGATATTTTTAGGGAATATATTAGGCTTTAATAGCAAATTACTGAGCAGTCTATCCTTCATGGCATGGAAGCAGGGAGGGGTGAAGAGGGATCGGAATCAAAAATAGGCTCATTGTGATAGTTATGAATTCGGCAAAAATAAAGTTATTTTTTGCAGAGTAATGTAATTCACTCATAAATTTCATGAGTAAAAACGTCGTTGCCTTTAAAGATGGCTATCATTTTTCTATAAAACTCATTAGAAGCTTGGCCTTGTGCTTTTTTTTCAGGAGAAGCGGGAGAGGGAAGAAGAGAACGGTGGCATCCTGCTCACTATCTAAAGTTTCCAGGGATTGATTTTCACCTCCATATAGGCGTACTTCTGATTCGTTGCGTGTACCTTTCCATCACCGCAGTTATTTTAATAATTTTTAAGGTGTTAGCTGTTATGCTCGTCACTTGGATTATGCCCGCTTTCGTCAAATTGCCGATAAGTGTGGTGCATATTTGATGGCCGATATGGCACATATATCAGGGCTTGTGGCAGCTGGTGTGATACCATCGCCATTCGAATACTCGGATATCGTCACCACCACAACACATAAGTCCCTTCGTGGGCCACGAGGAGCCTTAATCTTCTTTAGGAAAGGTAATCACGCTCTTTTAATAGGAAAGTTGAGTCTCTCAGGTATTCTTTGTAGCGTTACTGTCGAGTACTGACATAAGTAAGCCGCTCTGAGTATGGGAGTCTTCAAGGGAAGAGATTATGGATTAAAAAGTCGACGTGTTGAAGCAGTTTACTTGTAGTGCAATAACGGAGCTCTACTGAAGAGACGGCTGTAAAAGCGGAATCTGCTGAATAGGTGTCAGCTATGCTTCCAAGGCAACTCGTTGTTTCGAAAGGCTTCGGCAAAAATGCTGCCTGGATCATGACCAAATAAACCATTTCATTCTCCTTTAAAATATTTTTTCATCTATGGATTACGGAAATCTAGGAAATTTTCATACTTTTGAAGTGAGCGATATCGTTCTTTAATTTAATTTAAGGTTTGAGGTTGTTTGGAAACATCTCTTATCGAACCAATTCAAGAAAGGACGCAATGTGCAGTGCTTTCTAAGTAGCCGTTTCTGAATTCCTCGCAAGACTCAAAATTCCCCGGAAGTATAGTTCCACTTTTTCTGATGGTGTTTATTAATGCCAAAACGTGAACGTATGTTTTCACAGGTGTGCGCTCAGTAACAGCTAAGGGTGAGAAAATCATGTATGATCTCCAATCGAAGATTGATAGTGCTGTCTTCCCAGGACTTCAAGGTGGTCCACACAATCACACTATTGCAGGTATGCGTTTGTTCAGTGAAAAAGTAGAAAAAGACAGTTGAATTTATTATATTGTTTGTAGAATTTCTTCAACTTTTATATATCTTCCTTTAATTTTGAAGCTTTAAATCAACATGAGTGATAAATCTGTAACGCTCCATTCTTAGTATTATCAAAGCATTAAAACTATCATTTCAGGAATAGCGGTAGCATTGAAGCAGTGTATGACTACCGAATATGTAACCTATGCGAAACAAATTCTGGCCAACTCTCAAGCACTTGCAAAGAGACTCGTTGAACTCGGCTATAAACTTGCCACCGGTAAATGATTGAAAATTGTTATACTTCATCATTGCAAAAATTAGCTTGTCTAATTAAACTTGACGGAGCACAGGTTCATAATGTTTCTTATATATTCAGTTTATTGGGAGAAGATAGACTGTTGATGACTCATTACGGTTGGTGATACTCATTCAGGGAACGAAGAATAATTGCATACGAATGTTGATATATGTGATATGATTATGCGCATTTGCATATTAATTTTATCTGACGTTTTTATTGATTCTTCACTTCGTTTACAATTTAGAGTATTTTCCATTTTATCAATCTCAATCATGAAATGAATCAATGAAATAAAATAGAAAATGGTATCGTCATTTCAAAAACATCATTCTGCATGCATTCTTTCGTTATCTATTACTTGGATGTTTCAGCAATCAATTGCAATTACAGGAGGAACAGACAATCATTTATGTTTGGTTGATCTACGACCAAAAGGGTTGGACGGTGCAAAAGTGGAACATGTTCTCGACCTTGCTCATATTACTTGTAACAAAAATACATGCCCAGGTATGTGTCTCTTGATCGTCCAGTAGGCGCTTATAATTTTTGAAAAGTTTGCTTCAATTCGAGAATGCTTATCGTAGTTGTATTTGTGGAATTGCTAGAAGAATAAATGCGCAAATGGTGGTCTCACATTTCTGCTTCGTATTTTCCTTATTATTAACGAGTAAAAAACAGTTCTCCAGGTAATAAACAGTAAGCAAGCGAATCAGTTTTTAATCACTGTTGTCCAGTCACCATATCCGATCATCAATAAGCGTTAGAAAGTTAGAAATTTTAAAGAATAGTGACGAATATTACAAATGGCGAATATGTTTTGAAATTGTTATCGAATGGGTGGTGAATTTGTGAAGAGTTCGGGAGAATGGGCGAAGTAAATGTCACGTGATCTTTTTTTACCTATGTCCGACAGCTATATTTTTCCAACAAGTGCTATCGAATTTGCTTTTGATAGCGGCCAGTAATTCAGAAATATTTTGCTTGCTTGTGATATGCTAATTTTAAGGTGATCAAAGTGCATTAAAGCCTGGTGGTATCCGTCTCGGTACTCCTGCATTAACTTCTCGAGGATTTAAGGAACCCGACTTTGTGATGGTAGCCGACTTCATTCATGAAGGTTTGCTTCTAATCTAAGAGCGGCTCTAGAAACGAAGAGTAAGTGAAAGTTACTCCGGAAAAATCTGATCTTTGTGAGGGTCTCAGAAGGGAATTGGGAGAAGGGGAGAGAAAGTAGAGGGTGTTGGATTACAAACGACGTTGTTTTTTTGGCAGAATCTAAGACATGCGCGAAAAATACTTTTTTTTTTAGGTCCACATGCGGATGCCCTACTTAATAGGAAAGATGGATTTTAAAGTGATCAATCTTCGAAAAGAAATACAGCGGAGTGAAAGCAAAAATAAGTTTGCAAGCGTTTTGTCGTATGGGAGTACCTTAAAGACCACTGATATGGTTATGATCTAAAATGCCTCATCTAATTGAGATATTTGGTGATATCATAATTAATGATATCTAGTTATATGACTAACTTTCAGGTGTTGAAATACTGCTGAAATACAAATCGGAGGCGGGCAAGACACTGAAGGATCTGAAAGCGTTCACGACTGAAAATGAGAACTTCAAGGCTGATATCAACAAGTTAGCCACGAAGGTCGAAGAATTCAGCGCTCGTTTTGAAATTCCTGGGAACGATATTATTTAATCTCAGTCGATTACGCTGCTCAAGATCGTCCTTCAATATCTTGCCATAGAGCAGAAAAGTGCTTAAGAGATGAGACCATATCAAAAACTACACCATGTTTTTTCCGTTATGATTAAAAAGTTATTAAAGTGACCCCTATGTTCTTTGACCTTTCACCCGAGCTCTGTTTGGTGTGTTTTCACTTAACAACTCTATCATATTAAGGGATTATATTGTTTCATTTGTGAATGAGATGTAACAGATCAACGGAGGTTTGAATTTTAAAAGTTTAGGGGAATTTTGGATTCTGGAATTTCTAAACGGTGTTTCTATACAAATATTATTGAAGTCGTTTTGCTAAACTGAATTTTTTTCAAGCCAACACATTTGATAAGTTCCTATTGGCTGCTAAAGCATTTTCCGCTCTATTTTTTAAAAGTCGTTTTGCACTTTGCAAGCAATGCAACTATATTAGTTTTATCTATCTTTTGTCTTCGTTCTCCCTCTTATTTTTCAAAAATTTCGGTATATGACTATGGTGGTTGAGGTTCTAGATAGATCATTTTTAGGTACGATGTTGAACTAAGTTAAGTTATAAGAGATATTTTATTTTTGTGTAGGTTTGAGTTTCTGTTTAATATGTTCTAAAATATTTCTAATGAATTCAATTCTATAATTTCTTCATTGGTAACAGAATATTTTTTGTTGAATTTAAAGGTGTTGAGGTTTTTTCTTCTAATTTTCTTCCTTTTATTTTCATTCTTCGACCAGGCAAGCATTCACTTTTGGTATTTTATACATTTCAGCTCACTGGCTGCCTTCTAAATCGTTTAGGATTCACTTCGTTTTAATATTGGATTGTTCTTTTGCAAATGCTCTTCATGTTCGCAAAAGTAAAGTTTTCTCAGAATATACTGTTTTGTACTTTATGCGCCTTATTGACTCATTGCCTTCTTTCAAATGCTTTGGCGTTTAATGTGAGATGATTCTCGTTCACAGCACGGTAGTTAAAGCATCTGGGGGAGAAGAAAAAGACAACAAAAAGTGTGAACCCAAAAAAACAAATAGATAGCTTCACCCTTGTTCACCTGCTGCTAAAAATCGTTGCACAAATACTTCAAAGTGAATGTGGAATGAACTCGGGTATGCACCATTTTAATTCCGTTGGCTTTCTGTGCTTTTGATGGCGTTTTTAGATAATTTCTGTCATGTTTCTTGGAAGATATGCGTGAACGCCACATCTTTATTTATGCCCACTGATGTCGGGTCCGTAACAATTCCACCTATGGGGTACTGCAACACAGTATGATAACGAAACAAGTAGACAATATGGAGGGAAGATTGGCAGAATGTGCGCTTTAAATTCTGCCCACCTGACCAACCAGCATTGTGTGTTAGGAATAAATAAAACGTATGAAATACATCCATCCATATTTTAACTCAACCTGCTATCCATATAAATCTATTGCAAAAATGCTGGTTTTCATATCTGACTACCGCAGGATTCAACCTGGCTAGTTGCAGCGCTCGTGCAAATTTTTCGCCACCTCAAAGAGTTTGTAAATACTTTTGAATTTTGGACTAACTAACTGGTGAATTATAAAGATGGACACGCATACATATTACCGGACATGGTGTGGCCATAATTCATTTTGCAAACGCATATTTCGAAGGGC
>JAAVTS010002708.1:3156-26243 GCA_022845575.1 Baylisascaris ailuri
AGGGTGGAAAAGATGAGGCGAATCAAAATATTTCGAGCTAAGGTCGTGCTATAAATTCTTGTACGGGAAGTCAAATGCAACAAGGTGAGTGAAAATTCGCGGCTGCATGTAGAATGAAGTGAGCCGAAAACACGCATATTCAAACAAAGCGAAGCCAGAGTTTTGTCGAAATTCTGCTCATTCACCAAATTTGTCGGGGCAAAAAATCGCGAACGATTTGTCATTTTGACGAATAAATTCCATGAGCGAAAACATTTTTTAGATTATGTTGTGGTGAATTGTTTTTTCTTTCTACATTGCGCATATGAACTACATGAAGTGATGATGAATTGATTCCTGTAACGAAGAATGCTTCACCTTCTTTCATAAACTTCCAACTCAATGTATTATAACGCTAAAATACTATTGTTTTTTTAAAGATCATATTTAATCCGATTGCGACATTTCCACATTTTTCTGGTGCATCTGTTGCGCTTCTCTTTTGCTTCCTACTACCTAAGCAATACCGCTACAAAACATAAGAAGAAGTAACACCAAAAATGTACGTTTTATACGATTCACAGCGAGGACAGGTGCGCCACCACTGCTACGATGGTTGTTGCCATACTTGAAATCACGTTTCACTTCCTTCAATTAGCAATGCTAAAAATTTTCCAACCTGCGCATATCAGCTAGTTCATATTCGAATACTCAAATCAACCATTCATCGAAAACAGCGAAAAAAAAAAGAAATAAAAAAATTTAAAAAAACTAAGAAATCGCTATTTTTCATGTTTAAATAAAATGAACTTTGAGATTCATATTTCTTAGTGCATGAAGTTCTTGCTCAGTTAGATTAAAATCAATTTTTTGGTAAACTTTCTCTCTTTTTTTTCGGGAATGATTTATAAGAAATAGGTGACCTTCATGGATGGGATCGCGCCTATTCAGAAACATAATGAGAGATAAGTAAACCGTAAGCAAGTGACCCTACTAAACTGCATGTGGGTGCTTTGAAATAAATGTACAAAAAAAAAAACAATTGAAAAATAGTCTAATTTCGACTATCAACTAACTTAGTTAAATCATAAAACTTAATTGCTTCTTGAATGTAATAAAGCTCTTCATTTAGATAATAACATTAAAAAGACGATATCTTCTCGCGAATATAATCCCCTTTTCCCGAATATAAATCTATTCACGAATACGACTGTTGCTAAGAACATTTCTAAGATTACGTTAAAAAATTTAAACTTCTTTAAGCAACAAACAACATCATTTTCTTCACTTCATCGCCTCATTAAGTCTATAAATATTATACACATATGTAATAAAAGGGAAAATAAAATATGAACGACAAAGACAGAAGAAATAGACATCCCCTCTTCATTAGGTACCCCTTTTGTCGGAGGAATTAAGGAGAAAAGGAGAGAGGTGCACTTTTTATTACGAGGGGGGTTTAAGGAGGAGGGGTGCCCTTTTACGAGGGGATTAGGTTAGAAGAGGAAGGGGGTGTCCCTTTTACAAGGGTTTGAGGAAGTAGAATGGGCAGAGGAGGGGGAGGGGGGAGGAGGGAAGGAGGGAAGGAGAAGATGGAAAACATCATACAGCACAGCTCGATTGTTCAAGCAAATATGGCTACCTTAGTATAGAAGTAGAAATGTGAATATTCACTCTATAACGGTAAATTTCAGCGTTGCTATAGGTATAGTCATACAACGAATTCAACGAAGAAATTAGGGCTAGCAATCTATGATCATGCCGTTAGACTCACTTTCTATGTCGATGGGGGGGGGGGGGGGGGGGGGGGGGGGGGGGGGGGGGGGGGGTTAAGGGGGGGGGAGGGGGGGTGGGNGGGGCAGTGGGTACTACTATATCGAGACAAATGGAAAACAATACCGCTTTGATTGGCATGACTTGTATTCTCGCATGACAAGGCATGTCTAAATGATGCGCTTATATTTAATCGAACCGATTCGAATAAATCCAACAAAATAAAAAATTTAAATTTTCCTTCCCATTTCGCAAATCGATCTATTTTAAAATTCCCTCCGGTAAACAAATTCTCGGGTACTATTTAAGTATCCATAATACCTTATGAAAATGATGGGTCACCTTGAACGTTATATCACTTTCTTGTTTCAAAATTAAAAAATAGCGAGTGGACAGAATGACCACCACACACCAATACCAGGGCTGACCAATAGAAAAATCGAGACATGCAATGAATGAACGATTCGCTTCGAAGCAAAAGCAATAGGCAAAGATCAACTACCGCGGTGACAATTGATGGTCGATTAGTTCGATCACTCCATTTTTGAGCAACTGCTTTCGATGTTGATGCGGTCGATGGTTAAATCATCGAACTGATAGACCTTTTGAGCAATGAGAATCCACCATCGTTGGTAGGCGCAAAAAAAGGAGTAATTGAAGCGGTTGAGATGGTAGATCTACAATTCACATATTGCTGTACAGCTAGGATGAGTTGAAAATTAGTGGAGTCAATACTAAGTAGGAATCTGCGAAGTGAGGGCAATATTGGCATATAACAACACTAAAACGAACGCTCAAAATATTTCAAATTTCTCATCGACGTTACACTACGCCGAAAGAGAACAGAAGAAATAAACCGATGAAATCATAGCAAAATTCGAACTTTCAGTATGAAATGCAACGAAGATGGGAATAGTTTCTTTGGGTGAAGTGGGAATAAGAATTCAATTCTCCGAGAGCAAACATTCTAAAAGAAATATTCAAGCAACAGAAGCTAATTACCCTTCCCCTCCTCCCCTACCCAAGAAAAACATTGGTGACCAACTCATAGTAACATAAACTCCGCGATCACATAATATACCTCATTCTCGACTGCAACGTTATCATCATCTAAAATTATACACGATATCTAGAAACAAAGTGCTGCAAAAAAAAAAACTGAATTTTTTCGACACACATGATTTTCTTTATCCGCAGTAAACTTCTACTGTATGTCGAAATGTCGATGCAGTTTGCATAAACAAATCAAACGTCATGCTTACAAACTAATAAAATACATCGCTAGTGATTGCATGCACTCAGCTGGTTGCCGAACGAGAATCATGGACGATAGTGTTTGTGGTAATGGTGGGGATAGTTGGTAATGGTGGTAGATGCGATGGCGATGGCGAAGGGGATGGTTGATGATGGTGGTGGTGGTAGTGGCACAAACGTCGACTAGCACAACGCGTGCGAGCGGACATATCGCCAATGCGGTGCCCTATCGTCGATGTGCGCCTAACGCTTCGCGTCCCATATGTTGCTTGGTGGTCGATGGGCGCAAGCAACAGCGCTTTCGTCGAACGAATGTGCAAAATTATCGGAGAAAAGTGCACACAATAGCCGAATGGACGAGTAATATAGAACATGAAGCGATGATGGCGGAACTCGCCAAACAGTACTTTCATTAGGCGCAAAACTTTGTTATGTGATACTCTCTTCAAACGTTCCGCGCAGTTCTTCCATCATTTAGTTTTTTAATCAATAACGATTTCCCTTATGCATATATAATATTAATGCTCTATTCTAAGATATGTTTTAGTCCAGCATTCAACAGTCATATATGACACCTATCGTCCTTTTTCTTCGAGGGAAAAGAGATGGACAGTGGAGGGAATGGGAAGCAATACTCAAATAGCAAACATCTCCAGTTCATGAGCCGCTGAGCTACAAGCAGAAATAACAAGTATGACCCGCTGAGAAACAAAAATTTTCGATTCATGTCTGCCGAATCTTTTAGCTTCAAATATCTCTGAGTTAAAAAATAAATAAATAAATAAAAATAAAAATTCACCTTCAAATGCCCCTTCTATGAACATTGCAAAACTTTCGAATGATAAATGATCCAACTTTTTGCACAAATGATTTGTTCAGCGAGTGTCTTCATCACAAACATTAAAATCCAAAAGAAAATGTGAAATTTACGTAGAAAAAAATGTGGAAAAAACTCAAGAAACATTTCTTCATTGAGTTTCTCAAAGAAAAACCCCTTTGAAATATAGATATTTCAAATAATTTTTAGGTTTTTTTTTATTTTGAAGAAATATTCTGTCATGAGCAGTCAATCACCTTTTTGTTTATGGAAGAGAATTTTTGCGTCTTTTTTTGTTCAAAGATTATTTTTTTTCTATTCTTTTTGCTATTTGCGCTGTTAAATTTTCAATGACCGAATTACCGACTATAATAACATATGAAAAATTTTAAACATTCTTAGTTACCGAAATTCCATTGAAATTTTAAACTCACATCACATATTTTACTACTAATTGAAGAAAACAATAAATAGAATATTCGCAAACAATATGATAAAACAATACTGTAAAAGATCTTCTGCTCAGATTTAATGAAATTAAAGGAAAACACCCTGGAAAGTAAAGGCAGATAATTAGTGGGTAAATTTATTTGGCATTCAATGAAATCGAATAACTAAATAAAGCGGTCAACTATTTTCCTACCTACAAGTACATGCTCTCCATAAAAACTCGAAGATGAACAACTTTTATGGCTGCTTCTTAATCCATAGTGAACGATTCTCGATGCATTTTATAGAGATGCGCTATCATTGAAGATCTCTATTCCATGGGAATAACTGCAATGTTGAGTCACTTCAGCTAAATAGTTTATGCACCGATAACTTGTTTAGTCGTGTGCACAAATCACAAGTTATCACAATACAAAACCGGCGCTAAAAATGATTCCATATTCGAATAGGTAGATAGTTGATAAGATTAGGAAGGATTTTATGGTATTTCACCAATTCCAGATTAAAATGCGTTAAAACGATCGAGTATAAGGAGTTGAACCCAAATCTCCTTCGACAATGTCACGCCTCAACCAATGATGCAACTTCGCTATAGAAACAACCCCCCCCCCCCCCCCCCACCCCTTCCTATATTCCAAAGAAGTTCTATTCCAAAGAACCTTTCCACATCAAACGATTTAATAAAATGAATATTAAATTAAATAGGAATGAAGGCAATCACAAGAGAAATCAATATTATAACCGTGAAAAATGCATATGGATTAATGAACGATATAAATATCATAATAAAACAGCATTCAAATAAAAAAATATTCACTTATTGCTTTCAATTTACAATAAGATGACGTCACTTTTTAGACAGCAATACTTGACAATCTTTTATTGGAATGTCCAACATAATCACTCCATTAGTAAAAACATTAAATGTTCGATCCGATCTTTCTTTTTTTTTTTTTTGCTTTGAAGATCGAACTGCTTAACCTTTCCAATTGTAGTACAACATCAATTTCCAATAGTCTGACCTTCATTCCCTCCATATCTCTAGCACATAACATATTCGAGTACTTCACCTATAATCCTCAGATATCTTCCCCAAATATGTTATCACTGAGGCGTGAATGTTTCATCAAATATTGCTCAGAAGTTAAGATAAATAAAGAGAAAATAATAATAAAATCGTTGATTGATGAGATTAATACCGATGTTGACGAGTATTGCATTAGATGCATTAAAATCATTTATGCGTTATTCAATACAAATGATTTTACGATACACATCAATCACAGGTAGAATAAATCATTTTTATGTCTCACAGTTTATTACGTTAAAACAACGTACAACAATCGTTCTATTACAACATATAAAAATAATTATTCACTAGTTCTTATAAATAAAAAACAAACATGAAAGGAAAGAAAATTAAGCAGTCGAAAGAAAAAATTGAGAAAAATGAAAGCGAATGTGAAATGCTTCCCATAGACCATCCGAATAGACAAACATTAGAAATTAAAAAAAAAAAAAAAAAAAAAAAAAATTCTAATGTAACCTCACTTGTTTCGTCAACAAATATCTTTAGCAACTTTTCACTCCCCGCCCCGCCCCCTCCCCTCCCGGTTTCCTCCACAGAGGAGAGATTTTCTGGGGAAGTCAGGCATGGAATGATGAAGCATCTATCTCATCGAAAAATTAAGCTTAGATATAAATTAAATTATATTAGAAAAGAGGAGGAGAGAAGATCAATGCAATCAATAAAATTTTCAAACAGTAAAAAATAGCCAAAGGATCCAAGTACTTATATGCTGACATATCAACCCTCAAAAATAACCTCCTCTTTCAAAAGCAACATGAAATATACAAGAGCATATTTTCAATATATGTCAAAAATCGATTAGTTCATTCAACTAAATATTCAATAAAAACACAATTATCTTTAATTGAAGAATATTGCCAATCAATATTCATCGAATGCTTCGGCTTGTAAACTGCGTACAACAACGTCCACTTGATCCGACTCTTCACATTCCTTCACCATATCAATCGTGTTCAGTAATTTCTTTATGCCGATGAGATAACTGAAATATATCCACACTAAATAGGTCTCGCATTGGCTCAATGGAAATGTGGACATTTAGCAAATAGTGATGATGATTGGTTGGATATCATTTAAAGAATCGTGACTATTAAGAGCATTACAGGCGGAATAAAATATTGTGAGGAGTAGGAATTGATATCATATTATGTGTTGTATATACCCAACTTTCAAAGAGGACAATATGGTCATCACTTTTGTGGGGCACTATTTTTGTCATTTCCACCTAATGTCAAACACAATTGGATAAGCGTGAATGAATTATAGAAGATACGAGTCGATTTATTATCTTTCAGACATTCCATCACTACTGTTCTTATTTATAATCACCATCGAAAATCAACTTTTACATTCAAATAAACAATAGATTCAGCATAGAGTTTCGCGTTTATTTTGGACCGTTAGTGTGCGGAATAAACGTCCAGTTGACGCCATCTCAACATTTAAAGTCTTTATGCCCACTTGTTGCCTAAAGCATTTCGATCATAGGAAAATCTACACGTTTATATTTGACTGATATCGGCATTTTACCCATCACGATCGCATATTCTGCTTCTTTTTTTTTTTTTTGTTTTGTTTGATTTTATATTTGGCTTGTGAGGTAAAGGCATTACAACTAGTCACATTAACTAGTAAAACGCGTTCTATTCATAGTGCCCGACTTTTTACCACAATTATGTTCACGTTTCTCAGTATGAGTGGTATTGCTGGGCACTTGTGCTTTTATGGACAGCAATCGCCGATGATGTCCGAGGCACTGTTTCATAGACTTTACAAATTAAATTCAATAATATTTAACCAATCTCAGTAAGGTGTCATATTCTCTGCAAGTTGTATTCTATGCGCGAAAAGTGCGCCGCAGCCTTCGCCCTTCGAGAGGATTGAGCTCTATTTCAGATCGCATACGTGGTCTACCGTAAAATATGTGCAAGGTCTTCCTCTTCCTCCCCTGTGAAACGACTATGCAACGAAATGTGCAATGTCTAATGAAAACATAGGTGACTCCGTCCTCGCTACCCTTTTCGGACGAGGGCTTCGCGGTCAATCCCCTCCCCCCCCCAAAAGGTAATGGAAGGTATAATAAAATATGTGCAAGGCTCTGCACCTCCAGTGCGCTAGCCGATGTTTCACCTCAGCAATCACCTCATAGGAGCAAAGGGTCTCCCATACAGCCTTCTTTCCATTCCCCTACACATTTCATGCGTCATCAGCCCCACAAGACGACCTTCTGCATACTCGCCAATATTATAAACATAAACTAATTAACTCATCAATATTGTAAACATAAACAAATCAACAAATGGCTAAAAGAATGTGAAGTTAGAGCTGAAGCTTTCACCACTTCACTTTAGCAAATTCTTCGCAGTGACACAACTCCAAAACTATTAAGGGTAATCTCGGAAACATGCTAATTCGGTAAGTTGATAAGCACCTTACGAAAGCTGATAACTCAATTTTTGATCAGTCAGTTGAATATTAGCGAAAAATTAGGCTGACACCAGAAACTTTAAACAAGAACGAAGATGGCGAAGAAACCGAGGGAAATGTAAAACATAATTAGCCTGACTAGGCAGAACTGAACTCACTTTGACTGCATTCACGGCTGTCTTTGCCACAAGTAGGCGTCGCGCATCGATCTCCAGTGGTCCCCGGTGGGCAGACACATTCGAAGCCAATATCCGTACTCACTGGAACACACATCTGTAAGATATTTCATGTTACTTTCATCAATGCAAAACAAAACACCTTACGTAGCTAACGAAAGCTGAGTGAGGTCAAAGACGTTTACTTTTTGAACCTTTATGATAGCAATTTCAAGAGGAACAAATTTTCAAGACTTTAGTCCAGCATTCCCTGAATGCTCCCCTCCACCCTTCACTTTTGCACATTGGAATCGTTAGCGTAAAAGTCTAGTTGCAAGCAAAGAACCACTCCTCCAATAAGCTAACATCGAAATGAATCACAACAATAATCATACCTGAAATTCCTAGTTATACAGATTTCTAATAAATCTCCTATCTTCTAAAAAAATCTAAAGAAGTCAGTCAAATTTGAGAACGCATTGAATTCCATCAACCCTTCCGCTACATCTGCAGTCAACCCGACATATGCAACAAAATCCATTCATCATTTATCGAATGAACTAAAACTAGTACGTTGTATCGGATGACGACCAGTAAGTAGGAAAAAATTGCGTTTCAAAATACCCTTAAATAATTACTTCACCTAACTTCTCACTTTACTACCTCATCTAAATTTTGCCTCAGACTACCTTAATCGGGAGAAGAGATAATGAGATACTACTAGCTATACTCAATAACTGTCGAATATATTGGTTTTTGGAAATTGGAGAAGAAAAATGGAAAAAATTAAAACAAGGAGTTATGATACATTCCAAAAAAGGCCGATAAACGGCTATTTTGAGCTACCTCATCTCTGGTGCACTGCTCTTTGCTGCATTTATCGACAGACACATCACATCGTTTACCACCAAATCACTCACGGCAAATACACTCGAATGACCTGGCATGGCGTGGTGCATAGAACGACTCGTCGATGATGTTGTATCGCGTATAGGCTGCATCAGTCTGTGACGACAGTCCCCCTTCACACAAACATCCCGACGACAAGCCTCAGTCGTCAACGACACAATCTTAAAAATAAGTCCAATACGACCTGTACTGCAGTGGAAACCCCTTAATTTCAAGCACAATTTGATAAAAGTTTTGATCAAAACAATGAACTTTGCATCGGCACTGCAAAACCATCATTGTTTGTCTAGTATGCAATAAAGCAAAGTCAATGGCTCCATTTCTGTTCTTTAAATATCTGAATAAAAAATCTACTCAGTTCAGCTTTGTTGCTATGAAATCCATGATTCAATGAGAAAAAATATTTGAAGATTTATGCAAGCAATGCTACCTTTCGTATACAGGGTTATTCTCATTCATATCCTCCTTCCCAAAAGCGTAAGTGATATTTGAAGACCAGTCAAATTTCCGCGATCACCTTATAAAACGTTGTTTGTACTGCTCATCACTCTTAACTCTTCCTATATCTGATAATAATTACACTGACCATTTTCTTCATGATTCCACATATACCGAGAAAAATTAGTCGGCAATTTATAACTTCTCTCTAAACACAACAACGACCTCATTTTGGTCAACGAACTCCAACAGATCCTCAAATATCCCAGCGCCTTAAATAAGCATGAAATAAAGTAAACTGAGGGCCCGCAGCCTAAAAGTGACAGACAGTGGATGCAAATTATAACTGAAGATTTAAGCTACCAAGCGGTATCCCATACCAAATATACCTGAAGTGCCTGTCATATGACAACTCAGTGATGTTCTGTTCGAGTCGCTGACGTACAAAAGTGGGACGATAGTAGCCCCGCGAGCCGCCCCTCGGAACGGTGAACAGCATATCTAGGTCGCTACTTTCAACGGGTTGAACATCTGGTGGCGCGAGAATCTGTCTACGACGATAACGAAAGCGATGTCGATGCTGAGATGCACTATCTGCAAAAGTTGAATATTTACACAAAGCAGCTATTTGCCGACTGCCCACAACAAAAGATTCTAAATGAATCAACGGATAACACCTGAAATAGAATGCTAGAAAAATATGAATTCCTCAGTTTCAATTTTCTGAACGTTCAAATTCAAAAAAGCGACAACCTTATATGTGCCTATCTTTAGGGGAAAAATTATATGCAGAAAAACTATCTTTCTTAAGTTTGCACATTACAATAGAAACTCAAATTGTAGAATTGTAAAAAAATCCAACTAACTGAAACGCTTTCATGTCTTCGATGGCATGAACGATCCCACCATATGTTTCCGATAGTAGTGTTCGCTTGCTGTAATGAGAGAATGCGGATATTGGTCGGCTTCACATTCAACTGACGCGCAAACAAGCGACAGAACTTGGTGAACAGTCGGCAAGCAACTGTTCACCAGTGATATTACGCAAGCGCATATTTACGGAATGATCCAAAGCATCCTGATCTATTGGTTATAACTACACAAAAACAATTACTATGTAACAATGAAATAATATAAGAATTCTTATCAAATTATTTTTCTTCACTCCTTCCCTCCCTCCCCCCCCCCCCCTTTACAAGAAGCTTAATTACATGAATTACGGTGATTAGCTCTATTTTACCGTGGCTTTTAATGTTCTCAAACATCTCCGAACGGATGCGATTTCTACTGCCTTAACCCACGTCCTTCTTTCGAATCCCTCGTCTCTTACCTTCTCATTTCCGTTTCATGAGTACCCTCTACGCTTAATCATTTCTCGTAATTCGATAAACGCTTCGAAATCAAGTAGCAATATAGCACACACTTACATCTACTATAACCGGCGCCGGCACATCGAACCTTGCCGTCGGTAATCGAAACGTTCAATCGATGGATACCAGCCAACAAATCTCGCTCCGCGTATACTTCACCAGTTTCCGGTTCCACCGAAAAATGCGGTGGCGAGGAGCGCCGACCAAATCCATACAAAACTGCCGCCGATTGCGATGCGGTGTTTTGTGCATCAACTATTGAATAACGAAACATATCGGATGCATCCTGAAAGAATAACAGATTAAAACCCGAAGGAATCCGGAATCGCTACAATGGACTTACTACCATAAAGCGACAAAACAAAAAATTCAAAAAAGTACAATTCCTTTAAAATAGTTTGGGCAAAAGACTTACACCATCTCTGGCGGTGACTCGACTGATTTTGCCGCCCAAGAATTCGCCCATGAGATTATTAAGAATAATCATTAACGGTTCAATAACTTTTCTTTCACATAAGTCGTTAGAGGACATTCTGACGAGAGTCCACTACAATCATATGCTTTTACCTAAAATATTAAAAAAAATTCGTTCCAGCAATGCTTCGATATGTCAAACGAACTATACCTACACTTTGCATCGATTGGACTTATGCATAAATTGTGTATCATTGCAGCACCGCAATCATCATCCAATAATAAAAATAAAACATTCCATATTATGAACCACACTTCATTACTCCTTATGCGAAGGCAATATACGCGCAATGATGCAGCTTAGACAATAGAGCAATAAAGGGTTGAAATTTCCAAACGACTAATGGGGTGAACCAAAAATTCAAAAGAGTAAAATCACGTTTAAAATCAACGATTTAATTTTGGATATACATTACCGAAAACATTACACTTCTAATAAAGGGCGATATGCGAAATAAATATTCCTTTTAGGACAGCTCATGAAGAAGTTTTTAAGTCTGCTCTCGAGAAAGTATTCAAAGCAAATCCCGACATCCCACCTATGAATGAAGCACCGCTCTCGCGGGTTTCTCAGGTATCGAAAGCAGTGGTAACTTGTACGAGAAAGGTCACCAATACTCAATTAAAGTTCGGCTATTAAAACCATTCAAACATAAAATGAGGAAACAATTTTCAGGCAGACTTGACCTAATTCAGTCCCACTTCCTCAGCAACCTAATGCACATTTATTAATCGTTTACCGTTAGCAGATAGATGTCCTTTTTGGAATGCGAAAGACGTGATGTCGTGATAAGACTCATTTGCGAATCGAATGCAAAAGACGATGCCCCATCACCGGCGACCTCAGGTCGAAACGGCTCTCCATTCCCATCTGCGTCTGCATCCGTCAACGAAATGGTAAGCAACACATGCTCTGGATCGACGCTCTCCTAAACATTGATTGTAAGCCAATCCAAAATGGAAATAATATTCCCGTTGCAAGCTCCCCTATTGCAAAATGCAACACATTTGAGCGCCAATTATCCTCATTAGACTGTCAAACGTGCTATTAGATTAACTCAACGTATTAATATGCATTCAATGATTTAAAGTCATTTTCTGCTTAACAGTGAGAAGATTCTGCATAAAATATTTTATCCTCCCTGTAAAAGGACTCATTTTCTCAAAAGTGGCGTAAAACTCCGCTTGATCTGGCAATTCCCTAAATAAAGTGATAAAAAATCGAGCTCAAAACTGGAAAATTTTTAAGTAATAAACTTGCTATGGCCCCACCCTTCATTTTGAACACGAATGATCGCTAAAAATCGTCCAACAATATTAAGGTCACCATACTATGGTGAAAATATAACCTGAACAACAGCAGTCACATTGCACTGTGCGAATAAGGGAGCATTGTCATTGACGTCTTCCAATTCGATAATAACGTCCGTCAAGCCGGTCAATGCTGGTGATCCGTCACATGCAGCTTCAACTTTCAACCGATACGCCGATTGCTGAAAGTTACTACTTAAGAGTTGCAATTTCTGGATGGCTATCAAAAGGAAATAAAATCTTTAAGGCGGCAAGCCCCTTCACGTGGCCAACGAGAAAACGGAGAACTGAAGCAGGTTTGAGGACTCCGAATTCTTACCGCCCCTGACGTAATTTGAAAATGTCTTAAATATTCAGTCAAATCTTTCTGGATTCTTTTTTGTACCTTGAAAATGCATGGAAGGCTTTTTCACCTCAACTATTGAATAACTGATTTCAATAGAATCCCAACAAAACACCCCACTCCACTACCTGGGCTTACATTCCTCAAACAGTCTAAGAGGCTTTTATTTCGGAGACAAATTTTGAAAATAAATAAATATCTCAAAAAACAGAAGGAAAAATTGAACAGAAACTTCGGAAAAGAAAATTACTGAAAAAACATAGCACAAATAACAACACGTATCCAAGCCAACGCAAATATGTCAATATTGGTTTCTAACGAAAGACTCTTATCTTTCAGTTTCTCAAAACTACTCCCCCTCCCCCTCTCTATCTTAAAATTGGTACTTACCTCTGGTCCCACGTATATATGCAATCGAATCGACTGCCAGCATTGCTCTAAAAAATGAAGAAATGAAGAATACTGACTCGTTTTCTATCCAATTTTGCCTTAACAGCGATCCAACCATCATCGTCAATGGTAAACATGCCCGACTCATCGATCAACGAATAAGCAACTCGGCCAAAATGTTCACTGTCCGAATCATTCACGACCATCTAAACAGCGTTTCATTTACTCACTATCAATTATCACGATCATATCCCAATACATGATACCTTTTGCACTATCGTCAATTAAAGATCCACCCTTCCTATCATCAGAACTTACAATCTCTATAGCTTTGTGCTTGAATGGAACCAAGAAAATGGTAAACTCGATAAGCAGAGATGATAAAATCTTCCTGTCAACCTTGAGTTATCACAAGCAGACAGCAAGGATATCACAGTCTATAAATTCTAGCTTCTAAACACATTCTCCAACTTCGAGCACAACCAAAATTGTAAACAATTCAGTCACTCAACACAAACATAGCAACTTGAAATTGGGCATTTCAAGTGTCTCAAGTGTACCCATAATAAAGCGGATGCTAACCTGGATAATTTTAGTACTAACGGGTGCATTTTCGCCCACAAATATTTTATAGTCGGCTTGAGCGAAACGCGGTGCGCTGTCATTAATAACAAGGGTCTCGATTTCTACCGCACAACGAGTGCTCAAAGGAGGCGTCCCCGAATCCATGTCTACCGCACGAGTATCGAAACGCTCAAAAGACGAAATACTTCATAGTCGAGTAGATGAGCCAACTTCAAAGAGTCTATAGAATAAACCATTAATGAAAAAATTCGATATAACCAGCATAACATAAATGGGTTGAGGGAGGTAAACAAACCAAAGCCTACTCAGGGAAAAGAGGAAACACACACCAGTTTGGGGGAGGGGGGGGGGAACAAGGTTGTCTTCGTGTATATATATTTGTGATCGAGAATATAGCGTTGCCCACTGATGGCAACCATGAAGCTTGAAAAAAAAACGTGACGAGCAGTACACGTGCACAACAACAGCACACCAATGGGCAACCCAGTGTGTGTGAGGGCCGAGAGAGTAAGCGACAAATGGGCGCAATACACACAGCGATGAGCGGCGAAATCGATTGGTGGGCACAGCACAACCCAAGAGCGTTCGCTCTCCTCTTATCTGCGGCAGTGCCAGTCGAATCTTGCACATTGCTTNATCTTGCACATTGCCTGGGGGTGTGATTGTACAGAAACCTGGAAATTCCCTTGCATTCTCATCTCAAATGTCGAACGGTCCGATCATCCACGATTGGCAGCGCTGAACGTCCACAGAGAAGGGCTACTGAGGTGACAAAATTTGGAAATTGTAGAATAAAACCTAATGATTACAGATATGTTCCCTAGTATTTATGCTATCCCGTCTGAATTTCTTTGAACACAAGGAATGTATGAAGTGTCCTCTTCCCGTTTCCCATCTCCCTCTCCCAGAAAAATTTGAGCGTGGCAACATCGCTTGAATCATCGTCAAGCACATGAAAAGACAAGCTTTGCAAGATGCCTTGTGAAATCCATGTGATGTTCTTGCTCCTTTTTTGCAAAAAGCTCATATTATGTTTCATTTGGTGATATAGGAGGAGTGAAGAAAAGATGTAAGGTAAATGGTAAAAGCACAAAATGCATAAAAAACGAGCATATCCAATAGCTGCGCGGACCCCTCGTGAGATTACAGAAGACAGAGCGATGGAGCGTTTACTCACATAAACTACTGAAATGTTGCCTAACGTCGAGAACGTAAACAGGTGACCGTCGTAGTCAGCCTGTATGGGTTACATTCATGCTGCACGTTTCTGAAGAGGTCGAAGCTATCAAGTCGACTCGTGCCGTTTGAAACAGCAGTGACCAAAATGTATTCCCTTATATTTTATCAGTATTAAACTTCACGTGAGTCCAAGTCATCTGAAAAATTGTTGTTATTGGCGGTGAAAAAAGATAACTTCCTGATAATTCCCACCTCTAGCAGGTCATGAAATATGAAGGCTTACTTTAAAGCTCAGGCAGTAGGTCAGAAAGAAGGAGTGCAGAAGGGTTTTTCGTCTTCATGGATTTCCTAACGTCAGATATTTAAATACAACGAGTGGGCAATGGGATAGGCACCTCCCTTACTTGGGTATTCCACCTTTCTGCAACACGGCCTACTTAAACAGCAAATTTGTATTCAGATGAATGGAAAAGCATAATCCAACACAGAGGATAGAATTATACCGCGTACTCGGGTCCATATAAGGACGTTATGATTGTGGGTACCTACTCATACCAACATCACCATCATTCGCCACATAAAATCCCCAAATCGAATATGCAGTCATCAAAGAACAATGCTAAAATAAGAACTAATAGAATGCCAAAAACTATAGTACACTAATGCTGACAATCTCTCTACACAGCACACATATGTCAAAAACGTACACTGCCCTTCACCTCATATCCTATCAGAGAATCGCCTTCATTGCAATTTCTTATTCCAACGCAACTCAACACTATCACAGTCTCTCTCTTTGACACCGAAGTGAATGCAGTTTCCTTTTTAAGAAGTTCTCGAAATTTTGCCACCACCTGCATTTAATGATGCATGCAACCATGCTTGGCAAAAACATCTACCCTGGGCTTCACCTGTAATTTCGAGCTGGTATATATACGCCAAGACCGCCCGGATTTAAACCGGGGACCTTTCGATCTGCAGTCGAATGCTCTGCCACTAACCTATGAACCCGAAAAACATGAGCGCTCCATGTGTTGTAGGAGGAAAGAGTACTTTTACGCATCAATCTGTCATTAAAACTTCCTCTTAGTCATCATACCCGTCGACTCGCGTAGACGAGGGACGCCATACTGCGTCCAAAGTGAAGGGAGCACCCGGATTTGAACCGGAGACCTCTCGACACGCAGTCGAACGCTCTACCACTGAGCTATGCTCCCGTGAAATTATCACACCTCACGCGTCGTGGCGGTATCTATTTCGCTTTCTCGTCAATTCTTTCGGGATACTGTCATCTTTTCCAAACGCAAAGAAACGCGCAGACAAGGGACACTACAACAAACGTCCAAAGCCGAAGGGAGCAACCGGGTTCGAACCGACGACCTCTCGATCTAAAGCTGCATGCTCTACAACTGCGCTATGCCACCGGCAACGACAACTGCTCCACGTGTTGTAGAGGACATAGTACATTAACGCATCAACCCGTCATTAAAACCTCCTCTTAATAAGACACGCTGTTAACCCAAAAAAAAGATTAATCAGACACGTCGTCACTAACCCAAAAATTTGAGCAACGCAAAATCAGACACGTCGTTAACCTCCTCTTAATCAGACACGTCATATTCCCCTCCCTCTCCCCCCATGCTCGACCAAATGACTCCCGTGCTAATGCAAGACTAATTTGCGGACCTCCCTCTCCGAATTCATTCGTTACCGGGGTGTCAACACCATCCTCCACCTGCGGAAAATACTGCCCCTCCCAACCATTTTTCGTATCTATCCGCTCCTTGTTTTCAAATACAAGATGTCGGGTAAATGAATGCATACCTATAAACACCAGAACTCCAAAATTCATGAGCGCCATTACAGCGTATAAATAAACTCCAAACGCCTGCCGCTCCCAATCCCCATCCCTCCCCCTCCTCTCCCTTAAGCCTAGTTTAAATCCGAACATCACTCACTTCCAAGAGTCAAAAAAAGAACGGTCGCATCCTCTCCCTCATCATCCGACATGGCGCCATGTTGAGGCAGTGTAGATCCATTTGCCATTACACCCATTGTATCCTCAAAAAGCGATTGCAATTTAAAATAATAAAATTACTTCAGAATCGTTAACATAACAAATTCATTACAACAGAAATTTTTGTGATAATATGATTTTAAAATGTGATAAAAATCAACGATCGGAACCAAGAAAATATTGAAAAAAATGAAATATTCCAGCCATTTCTACCTCATATTAACCTCTCAAGTCCAAAAATTTTTATTCAAATCTAATCCAACTATACGACTTGGATTTCCATCGTTTAACTTCATAACCATATTACTGTAGCTATCCTGGATAACTCCTATGAACCATCGCAGTGGATAACGGTAAAATGAGCGAGCTCGAAACGTCACTCATAAACATGACCGGTAGTAAGGGGAGAAATTTTCAGGTTAGGAACGCTGGTGTGAATGAAAAAAAGCGGCGGAAAGGGAGATCCCTAATGATGTCATAAGCTCAGCGAAACGTTGTGGATGAAGTTTTTGGGATCACATTTCCCGGCGGGAATCCCTTATTAAGTAGGTGCTAAGCAGCTGCAATGCTCCACGCGAAAATAGTAGTCTGATAGTTCGTATTACTTTGCAATAACAAAAAGTAGTAGCAAGATGAATTTACTACTGCTTCTAAAATTAGCATTTACAATTAAGTTTATTACTGCCTACCGCCATCATAGCACCACTAGGTAATACTGCTACCGACACTATCTTCTATTACATCTGATATTCCCCAACATCATCACTCGCACCACAACTGCACTTATTACTCTACTTAACACCACAACGGGCTTTACCTGCTACTGCATACCGTACTACCTATCATCGCTATTTACTGTATTATACTTCCTAAACCAATACAATTTATCGTTGATACCGCAGCTTATCAACCCCATGATTTTACCATGCTACTTACTCACCAGTAGTAGTATCGATTACTACTGTCATCACTTTTACTTGGCTATAAATTTCGTCACACGCTAACACAACTAGAGCTACTTCTGACTGCCTCTGGCTGTAGCATAAACTTTAAATTACATAAAATTTATCGTTTCCACTATTTATAAGGGGGTATAGTAGCAGCAAAGCAACCATTGACCTATAATAATACTACAACTATTGGCAGTAGTATTGCGGCAGCTATTAATTCGTGACGCTATTACTATTATTACTACTATCGGTCAATGCTAATAAATTAGTATTGGAATGGTAAATATTATTACTATTACTAATGTTCATCAAGATCAACAACAACACGGTCAATACAAGTATTTAGAAGTACTGCTACTTTATATAGCGTACTCATGCCAATACAGTCTCAAGGTTAGTACTGCAATTAATAATAGCAGATGTACTTGTCAGAGTGGCAAACGTTGTACCGCTTTCCACATAGTCACAATTGTGGCTCTTGATATTGTTTTTTGCTTTGTATTCGTGGCGACAGTGGATGAAAACTGATCAGGAAGAATAGGACACTTCAGCAATACTGCGTTTTTCCTTTTTTCTACTTCCTATACCTCGACCCTTCTCATCCTTTTTGGTTTTGAAAAGATCATCTGTGATCTTTCCGACGAGGAGTTGCTAGCAGTACGCAATGCCTCAATGGGTTTGTAGAAACACTGCTTCACATGTGCTGCCCCAGATTCATCGCATATGTATAGTGAACATCTTCTGTCACTATGGACATGAACAGCTCCGATAATGTTGAACTGAAAGCTCATCTTTTGATTTCAGGATCCCCAATCTCCTAGATTTCATGACCTCTTGCTATTACACCTTACAACGTTTGATGACCTCAGGACCTAATTAGAAGAATGAACACCGACTTTTTTCTGCACCTAAAGATGAATCGTGTTTCACAATCTTCTAGCGGTATGAAGCCACGGATTTCGACCACTGTCCGTTGCGAGGAAAAACGATATGGATATAAAGAATTCAGTGGCCACTGCACCAATCAGTAATAATAAAAACATTCAAATCTATGTAAAAGAAGACGGACGTCTTTTCAAAACCAAAAAGGACGAGAAGGGTTGAGGTATAGGAAGTAGAAAAAAAGGAAAAAGCAGTATTGCTGAAGTGTCCTATTCTTCCTGATCAGTTTTCATCCACTGTCGCCACGAATACAAAGCAAAAACAATATCAAGAGCCACAATTGTGACTATGTGGAAAGCGGTACAACGTTTGCNATTGCCGTTGGTACGAATCACAACACAAATAAAGAAGAAAAAACACATCAAAAACTGGTTAATCTTTCACTGTGATGCAGAACGCCTACGTTGGGATGAGGGAGATGGCTGAAAGGATATGCCACACCATCGCATATGGGAACTAAAGAAGGGATTCCTGTGTTAACATAGAAATGAACAATCCCATAACCAAAAACTTGTCACGCTGTATAGCTTTAATCAAGAAGTTACATAGCTCTAATGATTCAAATAAAAGAGGAGATTACGATCATGCAAATGACAAAAAAAAACCCCAAAGTATGGAACATAAAGTCGCTATTTTCGACTCCTTTCAAGAAATCTATGATCAGCGCCTATAACCTAGCACAGAAGGATATTCAATGTCATTCTAATGGACATATATAATGATAAATTTCTCCTCATTTATTCCTGGGCAAAGATGTGGTAGTCTACCACCTATAAACTATATGCGCGTTACAAATGGGAGCTGCTGATACAGGGTAACTTTAAGTTTAATTGAAGACGCAAAAATTGAGCTCAACTTACTAGGAAAACTCGAAAAGGGAGCAATGTTTCCCTGTCTATGACGGGCTTTTTGATTGCAATTGTTGCCATTACGATGAACGGACCTTCACCACTCGAATTTTTCATTGATTCGAAGCCAAAATTAGTTCGCCTCTTCGTTCAACAATTTTCATTAAATCAACTCCGTCGTATCACCTCCCTCCAATCAAAAGCATCCAACTTTAGCATGTGATATTATCCACAGATTCTGAGAACAATCCGCAATGACTAACCCGAATTACTGCTGAGTGTTTTCAGAATGAAAACCTTTTATCCGTCAAACTTTTGCAAAAAAAAAGAGGAGGAAAAATAATAATAGCCAAAAATTATTCACTTATATGAACATGACTTTTCCTCCAGCCACAATGGCCTAAAATACATAAAACACAAACCTGAAAGCTTGCAGCTCCTCAGCCGCCGAAATATCACCATCTTCGGCTATCTTCTGGATCGAAGCCGCCATACTGTCATTCAACTCCTGAATTAATGGCCTTTCGCGTCTCGCAATCCCCATGTGAACTGGCCATTCTGCGGAGGCGTATCTATTTTACGTCTACGCTCCTCCCTGCATACAACGCCTGAGTGGATATAGTACGTAACAATGACAGATAAAAAGTACACTACCTGTAGGTCTTCTTGTTATAGCATTCGATGAGTCATTTACTTGCTTACAATAAAAAAACGAATGTGATACGAACCACGACCAGAAAAAATGCAGTAAACAGAAAGAAGTATGAAATAGTTTTCTACGCAATTTAAGATTCAGTTTTCAACTGCAAAAGCTTTGCCACAGTGAAACTCTACCTCACTAATAGTCTATAAGCTGATCAAAGTATGTCAACTCTCGGACTTCTAACTGTGATGTTCCAACCATGAAATTTCAAGCAATGTAATAGCAAAGGCTTATAGAAATGTTTTCAATATGTGCCAAAAGAGCATAAGCTCAGGTTTACTATAAAATCATAAGCCTTATGCAAGAAGAGGTAAAGCAGAGTATGTATGGCATACCGCCGAAAGTAATAGCACAAAGGAACTACATTGGTGACAAAGCTAATTAAGCGTTCCAAAGGTGGTTCACTTGAATAAAAAGTTAACATCAGTCTATAACATCACCCCACTGAATTTACTTAATTTGAATGTTTACAGGTTGACAAGCTCAACTGACAGCCATGCAAAAAAAATGAAACAAAAGCTTAATGAGGCACTATTCAGCTTTATGTTGAATATTCCCTCGAGGAACGGGCACAGCAATGTCATCGACTGCTGTACCCGTTGACAAAATGCTCGAAAAAACCAAACAAACAAACAACCAAGGATCATCGAATCACTCACCAATGTTGATGACTGCCGGCTGCACATCCGGATTAATTAAAGGACGTGCAGTAAGTAACCGGAAACGGGGGGGGNACGGGGGGGGGGGGGACATATGTTGACACTCGGAGATGGAACACTCAAGTTCGGTGGAGGTACTGATACATCGATCACAAACACACCTGGCGGTAATGGCCTATAAAAAATATGCTCGGAAAATGTTCCTCACTTCACCTTATCAATAGCATATAACCTAGGACACAGGTGAGACCTAACATGAGTACTTTTCAACCCAATACTGTGCATTTTTGGATGTCTGCTTTCCATATTATTACTACTCCAAATTAAATGCGCTGATGGCATGCTGCCTCCTTCCATCAGTTCAATCAACAACAGGTAGCATAGTCCATATCAAGTGGATCTCGTTTACCAATCCTCCCATTCCTATGGGTTTCTATTCAAGATGGTTAATCGACAACCAGATGCGAGGCGACTGTCTTTAATGAGAAAATAGTTTCACGCGTTCGGATTATCCAATTTCTTCCACCTATAGACTATGCTAAACCTGCAACTTAATTAAAAACGCACCCGCCATTCAACCATTAACCTCCTGATAGGAGCAAATTTGTTAAAATACACTAAATCAAAAAATTCTCAAAAATTTTTTTTGAATAATTCTTTCGCTCAATTTATCATCTAATAAATTTCTAATTTCATTTTGAGCAAAAAGCAAAGAGCAAATTCTTATATCAATCTTCTAAGCAAATGGCGACAAAACAGATATAAGGCAAATTACATGACTGATAAACAAACAAAGAGGAACCGGAACCGAGGGAGTGTTTTGATAGAGTAGAAAAATATTCACCCCCAACGTCTTACAACTATCCCTCCATTAACTAGTCCAATAGGGAAACTGTCTAAATTAAATTTCATGATGCAATGATTTAAACGAGCTTATCAAGGTTATAAGGTAATGATCATAGAAGAGTAAGTTTTCTTTCCAGACAGCTTAATCAGGGTTTAGAACCTAAACTGTTTATTAGAGCTATCAAACATCATAACAGTACAGCGATGAACACCACAACGAATAAAATACGAACAGTTCTAAACTGACAACAGTACAATGCAAAACGACAAAACATGCCAGAGCCGCGTATACCGCCTGCGATGCAATCAATCGGGCACCAATACCACATATATGCCAATAATATAAAAATAAGGGGCAAATCTGTTCAACGAATAGATCAAAGTCATAGGATATCGGCGGTAGCAACTTTTTAAATGGAATGCTCACTGATGCAAAATTTTTCTGCTCTACCACCTGTTCCTTATTCCTTGTTACTGATCAAATTGGATCGAAACTGTCGCAAAACATTTAGAAAATAGCAGATATACCAAATGCCTATAGAATATTACAGAGGTATTGGTTAGGAAAAAGGCAAATGCAAAGACAAGTGGGGAATTGGAAATGGAAAAATGAAAATCAAAAACTTAAAAAACAATTGAAAAAGATGCAAATGAAATGTGAAATTAATGCATCCAAAAGGCGATTTAAGAAATCAACATTAATAGACTCTTAGAAGCAATAGAAATACAGAAATGACGAATGTTGTAATCATAATGAAAGAAAAAATGCGACACAGAAATATGTAGAAGAAGGAGAAGTGAATGCTACCAGGAGTTAGTCACAGGTAAGTGAAAATTACCCACCTGTCCAACTCGCTATTATCTGCCGTTACAGTGAGGATATAACCGCTTTATTAAAGCTGTAAAGCACAATTCCCTTAATAAAATTTTCAAAAAATAAAAAAAAAAGATTTTCACGGACGTTAGCAGATGATAAGAACGCAGATAACGCATAGAACGTTGAAATTATAGTGCATACTATACTATGGGTCCCATAAATTAATCAAGATTACTTAAGTAACGCCTAAAATTGAAAGTAGATGAGAAGTTAAACAGTATATTAAAAGGTGGAATATAAACAAACTAAAAAGTGAGGAGAGGATTGAAATTCGCTAACAACAATGTAAGAAAACGCATCT